>VXBZ01009386.1:376567-420520 GCA_013399135.1 Heliornis fulica
GGCTGTCAACCAACACCCCCAGGTCCCTTTCCCCCAGGCTGCTCTCCAGCCACTCCTGCCCAAGCCTGTGATGTTGCCTGGGGTTGTTGGGACCAAAGTGCAGGACCCGGCATTTGGACTTATTGAGTGTCATATTGTTGGCCCCAGCCCAACAATCCAGCCTGTCCAGGTCCCGACAGAGCTAGCATCTTCATAGTTAAAAACGCCTCAGTGGGTTGTCATCCAGGAATTAGATGTGGGAAGAGACTCTGGTCTCTCAGCTCCAGTAGAGCAGTGCCCAAGATTTAGGCACATGGTCATGGACCGAGGAGGGATTTATCACCATGTTACTCGCTGCTGAGCCAAAACAACCCACCTAAACTGCAACAAGGGCAAAGGAAGGTTAAAAAAGATAAATGTATCTCTCCCTGTGCAATCAGTTCAACTTTATTTTTCATCTTAGACCTAGATCCTGTATGTGCTCAGGCCTAAACATAGGACCCTCCTTATTTCCTTCTGAGAACACTGAACCCATGTCTTCAAAGGTCAGTGGGCAAATCCTCTGGAGTCAGGGCTCTTTTTTCCTGGTTCATTCTCTAATGCTCTCCTTGATCACATGCCAAGAAACTTGTCAGTGTCCTTCCACCCTGCTCCATTCCACCCACTATCTTAGAAGATTACCCCTTCCGAGCCACTTACTCCCTCTGGTCCCAGTAAAGCACATTGGGTCTGATTTCTGTAGGCACCAGAACTCAGGGTCTGCACAGAAGAACGTAGTTATTCAGAGTCAGGTGGAACAAACACTTGTCCAAGCCCTGCAGGTTAGGACATTCGTGAAATTTAAGGTAAATTAACCAAAGATGTGAAATGAATACACATGAATTAAAGCATGTTAAGCCCTGCATGGATGTTTGGGGATAAAGTGACCTTCCTTTGCTTTTGTTTAACTGCCACCATAGTGAGCTGAGGTCATTTTGTTTCTGTATCAGAGCACTCTCACAGAGGTTTAATGCACTTCAACTTCTGTGCATTAACTCACACCTCACACTAATTTGTCTTAACTCCCCATGTAAACAAGCCCTCAGAGGACTGGGGATTTTTTTTTCCTCTCTCATGTGACAGTTCACTTTATCACAAAGTGAAATGTGTTAGAGAAAACTATTTGCAGTGAATTTTCCCTTAGTTGTGCCTGCAGTGACATCTTTGTTGTGAATTGCTGCAGAACTTCTCCCTCTGCCTAAGCCTGTCTGCTCTTTCCCTCTATAAAACAGCTATATTAGAACAGTTTATAATTAGTAAAGCAGCATCCCCCTGCCAGGAAGATAGGGAAACACTGGCCTGGTCTACAGGTGGGGTATATGGAGGTGATCCAGGAAGATTACCTGCTGGGCTCTGGGTCACACAGGGTATATGCAGCTGAGCATAAAAATTGTCTAGATCCAGTTTTGCTTGTGGAAATGGCTTTTCTCCTCCTCTCAGTGGATTTTTTCTCATTAGAAATCGTCAATGAGCTTCTTCAAACCTTGGGATCGTGCCAGTTGTGTGGGAAAGAAAAAGGCAAAAATCACTGCTATCTGTATGACAAAACTTTCCCTCTTTTCCTACACTGCCCCTTTTTATTTAAGAGCAGTAGGGGACCTTCACATTAAGATACTGAACCCATCACAGTTGGATCAGACAAAGCCAGAGCGAGGAGGGAGGTGATGGAGGCTGAGACAATGTATTTTTAGTCATTTCAATGAATTATGGAGACGTGAAGTTGATAATTTATTGAAGAAGGGAAACGGGGGACTCTATGTAAATGTTTTCAGATGAATAATTAATCTGGCTTTCTAGCATCAGGGGGTCTTTAATTAAAGCCTCTGTTAAACAAGGCAAGGCAGACAGGCCGGTCTCCTTGCAGTAGCTAATTGCACCTTTCCCATGCACAGCTCCGATTCAGAGCCGAAGATTCATTTGCATCAATAAAGAAGGACAGATCCAACCTAGGGTGAATGGCAGGAGGCTGTGGAGACCAGCTCAGTTACCCCAGGGCTGAGGTGGTCTGCATCACACTTTAAATTAGCTTGGCATACAGGCCAAATGAGGGGGTAGAGGGAAGAAAGGATGGAGGGTGCGCCCTGGCCACAAGCCTTTGAGGAATGCAGAAAGCCACTCACAGTCACCCGTGGGTTTACAGCCTTTTCAAGAGGGACTTACTGGCAGGGTTATCCAGTGTTTCACTGACACTGTGATATATTTGCCTTCCAAAATCCTGTCCTGTACCATGCCTGTCCCCTGTCCCATGGCAAAACATGGGCAGCACAGTGATGCAGCAGCGATCCCAGGGTGGGGTGAAGAGGCAAACCTGTGCCCTGCCACTGTTCTCCACCAGCAGCATTCCCTCGGGTGGGCATCACGCCTGGACTCTTCCTTCCTCAGGGATTTTGCAGCTGACAGGGAGAAGATGTGAGGAAGGTTCACTTCAGTCAGAAGGCAGCATCCCTTCCCTCTCATGCCATCTGATGGTGAGATCAAACTGAAGACTTCTCCCTCACAAGGAGGGAGAGGTGGGACACCCAGGTCTATGGTTATTTCCCAAGGGAATCAGTAAAACCAAAATAGTTTCAGGAATTAAGGAATGACAGGAGCTGCCCCAGTTAATACTACTGAGGAGCTTCCAGTATAATCCCAAATTTGGCTTATTTAAACTCCTAGAAAACTGCAGGTAAGTTTCCAAAGAGGGGACAAAGTCTTGTTTTTCTGGAAAATTATGCCTAAATTAGACACAGATTTGTTAGTTTTGACACCTTGGCAAAGAAATAGTATCTCACATTTTTCATTCATCTTTATCACTAGTAACATTTGTGATAGCATTACAAAGTGAGGGAACAAGAGGCAGCTGAAATTTTAATAGAAGAGGTTAAATCTAAAGTAGGCTAAAGTACTTCTGAACACAGAAGCACATTTCTTTCCTGCATCACAGAAGATGAGACTGAAGGAGACCTTGGGGGGTACCTAGTTCATGTAGTTACCTGTAGAAGAGGTCTGTGTAACTTATGGTTTAGTGGTTTGGCAGTGCTAGGTTAATAGTTGGACTTGATGATCTTAAAGGTCTTTTCCAACCTAAATAATTCTGTAATTCTGTAATTCTGTAACTTGCTACAGGTAATTCCCCACTTTCTGAAGCTCTACTTGAGGCACTCTCTTTTGGCACTGAGCACAAAGACAACCTGGAGAGCATCCCGTCAGGAAAACTCTCTCTGATTTCCATGAACACCTTGGTTTTTAGGAAAGCACTGGATCTTTAGGACTGTGAGGATGTGTTTTCCATTTGCCCACACCAATGCTCTTGACGGGCCTGACACGAAGCTCAGGGGAGGTTTACTGCAAGCGCTCCTGGATGCGAGAAGGTCTTGGAGGATGCACTCGGAGACCAGCGAGCAGCAACGAGCCTTTGCTGCTCTCTGCTGGGAAATGCGGGCAGAGCCTTCGCAAGAGGCTGGTCCGGGGGAAAAAAATCTGGATTTGCCAGCTTGCTCTGGCTTGGCCCCTGCACACAGACACTCGCAGGACCCGGGCTCAGTTTCCTCTTCAAGGTCACTGTCGGAAGCGGGCCCACAACAAAGGCTGGTGGAGCAGGAGCAGCCTGGGTGCGAGCCAGCAGCCCCAACCTGCCACTACCTGATGCAGGAGTCAGCTCTCTCCACACAGCTGTTGTGCTTACACCTGCCTGTGGTGCAGTGATTTCCTCAAAACCCCTCTGGATGGAGGGCAGATCAATTGCCCCACCATACAGGTAAAGAACCAACATGGGGGGCAACCTCACGACCCACCCAGAGGCACGGGTCGGCACGTGGATGAGCAGAGATGTCTTCCCAAGGATCTCAGCCTGTTTTTATGATCATGGTTCCGTGCCACAAAGCTCCTTTCTGCTCCCCAGACCTCAGGAAGGCTTTAACTATGTCTGGCTGCAAATGTGCAAAACCACAGCTTAGAGAGCCATAGAGTCACAGCGTGCAGGGAAGCACAAGACCACGGTCTTGGCTACAGGCTGGGCTCCACTGTGTAGTAGGTGAGCTCACTGGTCAGGTCAGCAACCTCAGTGTGCTGCTGAAAAGGGCCCTCTGCCCCTTTAAGCAGTGCCATTTAATTTTCTGATGTGTTTCATCTCATGCATCCCATTATGATTCTGAAGCACCAGATGAAGTGACAGGAAATTGAGAGGCATTTTCAGTATTTGGCTATTTTATACGTATATATATATATTTACAGCTCAATAAAATAAGAAGAAATATTCAAAGTGAGCAGACTGTGGCAAGTGATTTGTTCCAACTCTTCACTGCAGACTTGTAAGAAACCAATCAAAGAGGTTCAGAAGTGATTTGAGTGTAATTTATTAACCCAAAAGGAGCTGCATTGTTAACCAACATTATTTATAGTGAACAGCTCAACCATCTCTACTG
This sequence comes from Heliornis fulica, assembly GCA_013399135.1. Classification (NCBI taxonomy): domain Eukaryota; kingdom Metazoa; phylum Chordata; class Aves; order Gruiformes; family Heliornithidae; genus Heliornis; species Heliornis fulica. The sequence continues at coordinate 380,992 of VXBZ01009386.1, forward strand.
AATAACTGTGTGATACTGCAGGGACAAATGCAATGAGTTACTACACAGGCAGGACAAAACCAGCAGCAGATCTTTGTTACAGCTGTTAGAAAAAGTGTCCCCAGGAGACAGACACTGAATCTCTAATGGCTATCTTATTTCTCTGACAATTTATTTAAGTTTTAACTTAACAGCAGGAATGATAGCCACAGTTACATAGTGACTCCCAATAAAGGAGTGTATTGCTGATCTGCAGCTGGTGTTTTCTTATTTATTTCCAAGTCTTTAAGTTCCAGACTTAGCATATGGTGCCATATAAATAATGATATAATAATATGTTTTTACTTTCCATGTGCCTTGATAGAAAAAAAAAGCCATGTGATTTATGTTACATGAGCATTGTATTTAAGGCATTATTTTGCCCAGAATTTTTAATGCATTTAAAATGCATCTTCTGCTTTTTTTGTAATCTGTTCTTTTGAAAGAATAAACAGAGCAGTGATGTTTATTTAATGGAGTCATTCATCTTACTTCCTTGTACAAAATCCTAGCTTTCCAGCCCCAGCAGCCAGATCCCTGCAGTAAGCAGTGGGGTGGGAAATGGAGAGATGTGCTGTTTACCAATGAGGCACAGATGAAAGGAAGACATGGAGCCTGAGATTTACCCACAGCAGGATGCTATTTGAAGCCAGCAGGCAGCTGAGAGATGCTTAGTCCCGTCCAGTAAAGGATGGTGAGGAGAAACCCATGGGAGAAGTTCTGCAGGGAGTCATGCTGGTGGAGAAGGCACTCTGAATGCTCAGCACACAAGTACCCATACACACACAACTGAAAGCAGATGCCTACCCCAGTTAACTGCAGTGACTAGAGCAAACACCCCCACCCCTGAAGACAGGGATATAAGAGTTCACAGCTTCCCCTTCTGACTCTCAATAAACCAGGGGAGCATTACCACTGTGCAGAAATACCTAGCTACAGGGCAGGAAAGATCCCCCAAGTCACACATCAGCTGTTCATCAACTGTTTCTAGATGTTGCCATAGTAGTTTCCAGACTGACTGGCAGCAAGATCTCATCAAGCAAAAACCTCTTCACAACTACAAGGGTTGCAAATGTGAGTTTAAACATGCACAGATCACTGCAGAAGAGTCTAAGACAAACCAATGAACATTCTACCTGCAAATTTAGGCTTGCTTAGGCCCACTGCTCCCTGAGGAATTATGTCATGGTCCACAATTCAAAGACTGACAATCCCAAGCACAGGGCAGTATACTAAACCTTCCCTCATCATGTGAGGACAGGATAATCAGCCCCAAGCACCTTTAAAAATTTTGCTGATTTTCCCCAGCATCTTTCAAGATCTTACCAAGTGAACCCAGACCCAAAACTACCCTGCACTCAAAAACCTATCTGTCCCATGCTGTCTGGGACCACTGCAGTAAGTGGCAGAGGAAAGATGGTCTCAAAGGAGCTGAGCAATTACCTAGAATCCCATGTGAGCAGACAACAGTGCTCCAGTGCAAGATGATCTAAGTGGTCAGCGTGGCTGAGGATATGGACAGGTCTGTCACAAGGTTGTACTGGAGCAGCATGGAAGCTGTCTTTCTTAAAAGGTCAACAGTGTAACAGGAAAAACACACACAAAATGAGCTGCCCTGATCTGAAACGATGTGTTAGTGTAGCACAGGTTCTGAAGTCCTGCATCTCCCTCCCTCTCACCCCCCCATCAACCCCATGGCAGTTTCAGTCACTCATGTTTCAATCCCAGCTCTTGTCACACTGGCAGCATGAACCAGAGCATTTCACAAGCTGGTTACTGCGGTAACCCAGCACAGCTTTTATCTTTATTCCTTTCATCTCCTCTTTGGGGGAAACTGGCAATCTGTTTATTTGCTTTTTCTGACAAAATCCATCATGCAACACACCGTCAGGAGCTCTGTAGAACTGGGGAGAAAGTACTTCTCACATGAATGCTCACATAAACACTTCTCACACCACCCAACTGCCCTACCCCTTGCTTCCCTCCTTCTCTTCACCACCCATCTGCCACGTCCTTTCCAGCTGACCCTCTGTGCAAAGTCCTGCCCTTCTTAATACAAGGAGGAACTTTGTCACTGTGAGGGTGACGGAGCACTGGGACAGGCTGCCCAGAGAGGTTGTGGAGTCTCCTTCTCTGGAGACATTCCAGACCCATCTGGACACGTTCCTGTGTGATCTACTCTAGATGATCCTGCTTGGGCAGGGGGGGTGGACTGGAAGATCTTTCAAGGTCTCTTCCAACTCCTAATATTCTATGATTCTCCTCCAGGCCTCTCTTCCATGGTGCTTACAGAGCCAACAAGGGTGAAAGGTGACCCTGGGCTCTCACCCATCCGCTACAGGCCTGTGGCAGGGCCGAAAGGCACCAAAATTCACCATGAAGTGCCTCAGCTCCCCGCAAACCAGAAGGCCAGTGGCAAGCTGGGCTGGGGGCACCTCCACGCCCTCCCCTCTGCCAAAAGGCCCGGGTGTGGCGGTGTGTGTGTGTGTGTCCCTGCTGCCACGCTAACTGCTGCCGGGGGAAGAATAACGCGGGGAAGGGGCTGGCCCCGCCGCGATCCTCCCTGCCCGGCCCCGCTGCCCCACTCCATGATGGCCGGGCTGCCCTCGCTACCACGTGACCCCGGCGGCACCGCGGGCCCAGACGTGGGCAACGGTTCCCTTGACAACCGCTCCGGCGTCTTCCGCCTACGACGAGCGACGAGAGGCAAAAGAGGCCGGTGCTGAGAAAAAGCGAAGGGCGACCCTGTCGTGCCATGGAAGATCGGGGACCGGTGAGGACGGGGGCGGCCGCGGACACGCAGACCTCTTACCCAGCGCACACCCAGCCCCGAGGGTCGCCTCTGGCTGCGCAGACATGTGCTGCCTTCCCACCCCCTCCCCCTTCCAGGCACCCTGTCTCGGCCTCCTGCGCCTCCCAGCTCCCATCCACCCAGACTCCCACTTCCCCCCGCGGTCCCTCGGCACGACACCCCTCTTCACAGAGGGGGAGGCCGGAGGATGCACAACCCGCTCCCTTCCCTCTGCACCCTGCTCCAGGTATTGCAGCTGCAACTGGGGACCCCAAAGTCACTGAGGGGCTGCCACGGCTCCTGCCTCCTTTGCCCCAGGGAATGTACAATACACACTCAGACCCCCCCTAAGAAAAAACGTCCACAATCAGGGGACAGGCACACCCACCACTTAGCTCAGACCTAGTCTGAAGGCTTGGGCCTGAGCTTAAATGGAATTCCTGGGCTCATGGGTAAAGCAGGTGGCTACTGAAGTCAATTAGTGCTTAGTCTAAGAGGGTCTCCAATGTATTTACAGAAGGATGCAGTAATGTAGTGTATCTGTTCTGTGGGGCTACATGTTCAAAACTTTTTTTTGTTCTTTATTTGTTAATATTTTAGCAAAAGCCCGTTGCTTATTCAGAATCTGAAGTGGAGGAATGTAGCATACCACCGGCTGCTGAACCATCCGAGGGCCAGACACCTACAGTTGAATTCCCACCACCATTGGATGACTTACCTGGGGTTAAAACACCAGTGTCTGCAGACCAGCCATCTGTAGTGGAATTGCCAGTGTCTGCAGGCCAGTTGGTTGCTGAAAAAACACCAGGTTCAGAAGACCAGTTACCTGTTGATAAATGTGTTGCATTCAGGGAAAACTCAGATAAGATCAAGTCACCTGTGGGTGAGCAGCCTGGCTTCAAAACCAAGATGTATATGTCTGACTCCATACAGGCTGGCAGTAAAACACCTGTGGCTCAATCATCAGAAGCTGTAGTTAAGCCAAGAGAGACATGTGAAACATCAGAGCAGCCAATGGTATATGAAGACCCCTTTGAAGTCTCTGTTAAGTACATGGAGAAACACAATATTATGCAGATATTTCAGGTGAAATTTCTCTTTTCCCTCCAGAGGCTTGCTTGAGAAGCTTGGTCTAAAGTTAGCTTGGGCTAAATTATCCCTTCCCCAGATCCCTCTTTGTCCTGTGCTTTCTTAAGTGTAAACTTGGTAAAAGCAGTAGGAAAGGACCCTCGATCTTCTTTAGAAATTGAAAGAAAAGCTTTCTTTTTAAGATGCAGCTTGTGTTGGAACAGAAAATGTAGCCAACCATCTGCCCAATGATCAACATTTTTTTCCTTCTCTCTCTCTCTGTCTCAGGAGCTAACAGAAAAACTGGTGTACCAGAAGCCTGATGACCCTTTGCAGTTCATATTGCTGCAGGTATGGTGTCTTAATGGGGCTCAGTGGAGACTGCCTGTTAGAGCCACAGCAGAAAGCCAGATTTGCTGGGCACACCAGAAACATGGTCAGCCCATGACTATTTTCTCTCACTTTGTGTCTGCTTACTTGGGAGGAGGAGAAGCACAGGGCTGGAGCAGAGTGTCTGGGGTGCAAGGGACCACATGTGCTCTAAGAGGAGAGGGAGGAGAGATATGAGAGAGTGGATGTGTGGAATTGCTGAGTGTGGGGAGGGGAAGGGGTGTATATGCCCTAGAGGACTGTTATCTGAGAGGTGAGAGAAGCTTAGAGACAGAGATCAGGCTCCTCTGTGTTCCTTCTCTAGCTCCCTCTGTCCCACACTGGGAGGGAACACTTTTCCTGCCACACTCCCCTGTTCAGGAGAAATGTCTCTGCTGATCCTGCAGGGTGTTAAAACACAGGAACCTCAGACTCAGTGGAGTGAGGTGATAGTTTGGGAGTGTCTATCAAGTGTGGGGAGCTCCTTTGGGAAAGGTCAGAGGAAAGAGAACAGACAAAAAGAGACTCTTTTACCTCACTGCCCTCTAGTCAGTCAGGGGAAGTACCACCTTTGTGTTTTGCTGCTGGGTTCATGCTGTACTCAATGCAGACCCTGCACATGAGCAGCAAGGTCAGTTCTGGGCACCACTGGTAAGGAAACAGGCTCTGAAACGACCCTTTTCCTCTTCCTTTTGGCCAGGTGCAGTCTATGATAAATGCCAGGCAGGCAAAAAAGGAAGGAGTATTGGAGGAGAATGAAGATGGAGAGCTGTTTCTGGAAGAGGTCCTGGGCACTCCTTCTAACACCCACTGACCTTGTTGTGGTGTTGCATGGGACCTTCACAGCACCGTGCTTTTGTAATCACTGGCATAAATTTGGAAAAGGTCTGCTTATACCTCTGTTTCCTGATTTTTCTGGTCTGTATTCTTGTGCTTCCCCTTGGGCTTAAATCCTGAAATCAAGTATCCATTTGGATGCTCAAACTCAAATCTTAAATTGTGCATGGACCTGCGTGCACACATGGCACATCTTGAAGGGGAAGTCTGCTGAACTCCTGGGTGGTTTGTGCACAGAAATGCTTGAATCCCACATTTAGGCCACTCCTCAACTCTGCTTTTCCATGCAGAAAAACCTCAGAGCTCACTCAGTGCAAGCACAAAAGCAAGCAGAATTAAAAAAGCACCTCTGGATGGCCCCCAGTCCTTTTTCATGCTGCACTGGTGGCTCACCACCTCCTGCTATGCAGCTGTGCTGATGCCTAATACTTTTGAGGGTCTGGGTCTGTGGCTTTCCCACTGCCCCCAGAGCTCCTCTGATGCAAGAAGCTGTCTCTCTGCCTCTTTCACACACTTCATGCAGCTGTCTGGCCCTTAACAACCCCTGGTGGGTTCCCATCACTCTGCAATCAGGGGTTGCCCTGATTGTATCACTGAACATACAGTGTATATTTTGATAACCAGTACAGAAAAGCATCAGTTTCAGAAGGCTCTGTGGCTTCAGAAGACATTACTCTGGAATGTGGGAGGTGAATAAAACCAAACAAACCAAACCCAAGCACTGCTAGTCCAGGAAATTCAGAGTCAAGGTATGCTTTGCAAACATGTCACTTGAACTGGTTTTGATTCCCAAGACACTTTCAGTCCTAATTTTCATAATATCCAACTGTCTGTTTCTACCCTATAAAGAAACTCTGTCTTTCATTTTCTTGTCTCTTGCCTGAAGATTGTTGAAAATGTGCAACAGAACATGCTGTTATTTTGGCTTCATTTAACATGTATGTGCAGTAGATGGCAGAAAGTTTCTTGTCACTACAGACTTTTCTCTTTGTTTAGGCAAGTGCTTTTATTTCATGGTGGGTGGTAGCATATTCCCAAATGACTGTCTATGGCTATGAAGAGAGCACCATAGAAACTTATCTTCCTTCTATCTATCTATCTATCTATCTATCTATCTATCTATCTATCTATCTATTTTCAGCTTAAGGTCTGATGATTGGGTTGTGTGATGCTCCACAGCAGAGCTTGGGCCCGAGAACAGAATCATTTCTACCTTAGGTTCTCATAAAATATCAGTTAACTCACACATTTCCAGGTTAAAGGCAGGTAAGCAGCCCAGCCACTCATGGGACAGGAAGGTTTTCAAGGTTATTGTGAGCATAAAGATGGCTTGAGATTCAGCTAAAATCTTTGTGGGTGTCATAAGAGGTTCTTCAGCAACTGGAAGAACCAGACACTTAATGAAAGCATCAGGCTGATTGTTTTTCAGCCTGATATATTTGTGATCAAGAATTTGTAAGCAGCCCTGTGCATATGTTCCTTGTGAATGTAAGAGAAGCACTAACACACTGCTGTGAAACAGGAATTGCATGGAAGATGAAGATAGTGGGAATAGTTTAGATAGCTGAAGCCTTTGTTTACCCAAGAGATGGAAAAGTTTGGTGTGTCTTTGAATTTTGTGACAGAACAGGACTAGGGTGCTTTTGGGTACAGGCTTAGCTGTGAATTTCCTGTGTCTTGTATTTTCTTGTTCTCTTTTACTTATGAAAAACTTTTCCTGTGTGATATATTCTTGGACTATAAGTGTATACCCTCGATTTCACATCAGCATTAAGGAAGTTGTACAAGGAAAGATCCTCAATTTCTCTTTCAGATAAGTTGAGGTGAGCTGTAATCTTACAGGTGACAGAAGTTTTGCAATAGATGCCCTACCCACTGTTCCTCAGAAATCTCAGGGTCAAAATTTTCCTTTGATAACGTGACCAGCTCATCTCATACTAACAAAGCAACTGCATTGTGTAGCCCTGGTGCACACAAGAGAGAGCATCTGTCTTCTCTGTTGCTCAGGACCAAGATCCCTCTCTGAGGAGCAGCAGTTGTATAGGTATGAATGAGGCATGTGTAGATGGCAGGAGACTGGAAGGCAGTGGGCCAACAACAACTCTTCAGCTTTCAGACTTAGGGGGAATCCATCAGCTCTGAGCAAGAGCTTTGATCAGAAATCTTGGGGAACTTGACAGAAATGTCACCTCCTTCTCCTCAAGCCTCTCAGATGATTGGATTGTATTTTGAACTGTGTTTTTTCAAGGAAAAAAGTTGAGGAACTTAGTTTTATGAAAACAAAAAAGCATCCTCCACACAGAAGGTGTGCAGACTGTTGTGTTTAAGCTAGTGCCACACAGCTGTCTGCTTTTGTTTGCCTCAAAGTTTTTCTGAAAAACACACTTTAGCTCTAGAAAAATGGTGCCTCACAAATACACCACTGTTGTTTGTGTGTATGAAGGTTTTTCTGTGGTGAAGAAAAGGAGAAAAGTGAGATTTAAATGGAAACACTTTCAGTCTTCATTCCAGAGTGACTATCCCTTTTCAATTTCTTTCCCAAACCATCAGATCCGTGCTTCTTCTTCCTAAGTGGACATTTATCAATATGACATTAAACTGTCATTAAATTTCTTGCCTTGGGTCCTCTGAAGGAACTAATGCTTCATTGCCTGTAACTGAAACTATTCCATATAAGTCCTTATAGCACACTAGTCACAGTATATTTGAATGCCCTCCAGTAGTGTGCTAAGCAACGTGACTAACATCTGTTGTTTGTTCTTTCCTCTCTCCACGAGGGAGATGTCTGTGCACTGAAGTGCATTCTTTTTAAAGGGGTGTTTTGTTTTTTACCCACACCTGTGGATCACCCTGTGCCATGCAGTATAGGGATAGGTCATGGAGTAGAAGGTGGGAAGGTTGAAGGTAGTTTGTAGTTCCCAAGGGTGTTTCCTCTGTGGTTTGAGCTGGGCACTGAATAAGTGCAGTATTTTCACAGAGGAATTTTTTTTTGTTGATCCAGGGACTGGCACAGAAGCATGACATCCAGTGGAAAGTGTACTTACCATGAAATAGGCAGGCATTTTGGATCAAAATATCCATTTCTTTTGCTGCTATCTCTGTCTGGAACAAAAAAATGACTCAGATGCTCCAAGCAATACTAAAGCTGCCTGTGTGTTGCCTCTAACCAATTAAAAATAGTTTAACTACTGATTAAAGATCTTCTGAAAAGTTCACAGAGACTCCACTCTGCTTCTTAGTTAGGCAGAGGGCACTGGCACTCTTCAATGGCCAGCTACTTATAGCATAAGACATTTCAGTGTGACTCACTGTTTATGAATCATTGCTACCTAACCAATTTTAAGCTAGTTTAATCCCATTGATTTCAAAGTTTCACAGTCGTGTGATCCTTGAAGTAGGCAGCAGCAACTATTCATGTCTTGAATGCCTGAAATGAAAGAAATTAACCTATGGGTAAGGCCTGACAAAGAGCTAAGCTCGAGAGAGAGCTCCAGCTGAAGACAGGAGAAGGTGGGAGTTCTTAGAAAGAGAATGTACCAGGGCAAATTGATGAAACCCTATCTGACATGCCTTCAGGTTGTATTCACAGGAAAGCTTCTCTTGACCATTCTTTCAGCCAGGTGAAATGCAGAAGAAGAAATATTTCCTTAAAGTCAGGCATCAATATTCACAGCAGTGTTCCTTTTTTGGGAGTGCCTTCACAGAACCACAGAAGGGATTGGAAGTGACCTCTGGAGACCATTTAGTCCAACCCCCCTGCCAGAGCACGGGCAATATTGATGCAGTAGTGTCACCAAAAGTTTGTGACTGTGCCTCAATATACACAAACAGAAAGGAAAACTTTAAGGTGACCTGGGTTGGATGAACAGTCACTTGCCATACTCTCCTGGGGAAAGGTGGTGGTGTGAAAAATCACTGCAGGACAGCTGAAGTTAGGCAAAGCAATCCCAAGAGATTTCTACATAATTCAAGACTGGAAACTGATTGCAGACACTGTGGTCATTGATCTGTATTAGAAATGACAGGGATGAATGAAAGTAGTGGCTCTTCCTTTTCCCCTCAAGGCTACCTCATCACCTCAATTCCCCAATGCAACTCTGACAGATGGGAAGACCTCAATCTCCTTTGTCACAGACCTTGCTGGCTTTATGCACAAGGAAAGCCATCCCCATGACATATTCACTCAGGAATCTGAGGTAAACTTTCTATCTTCCAGTGCAGAAAGTAGAAAAAAACTACTGGTGTTACTTCACAAACTACAGTGAAATTGCAACAGGGAAGAAACAAACTATGAGATGGACTTGAAGGATTCTTTGTGCTGTCCAAAACTGTCCTGGGTTTGGCTAGGATAGAGTTCATTTTCTTTCCAGTAGCTAGTGCAGTCCTGTGTTTGGGATTTAGGACGAGAGCACTGTTGGCAACACACTGATGTTTTAGTTGTTGCCAAGCAGTCAACGACTTGTCAGCTTTTCATGCTGCCCTGCTAATGAGAAGGTGAGGGCACCCAGGAAGCTGGGAGGGAACATAGCCAGGACAGGTGACCCAAACTGACAGTCCATCCTTGGGACAGCCCTGAGCTGCACAGTCTGAGTTGTTCGGTAAGAAACTGCATTGTATATCACCAGTTTTGTATATTTTGCTATAAATTCCTGTTGTTTTTTTCCCTCTCACTTTGCTCTCCTAGTAAACTGTCCTTATCCTAATCCATAACCTTTGCCTTCCTTTCCCACACTCACATCCCCTTTTTTTTTTTTTTCCTTTTTCCCCTCTCTGCCATGGAGGGGGCGGGGGGTAGGGAGGAAGCAAGAGCTGGTGGCTGTGCAGCACTCAGCTGCTGGCTGGGGTTAAACTATGACAAAAAATAGCCTCTGTTTCATTGTCACTTATTAAAGTGGCAAGAGATGGAGGAACACAGGGCTACACACAGCCAGACTTATGGAAGTGCAGAGCTCTCTAGTGCAGCTGGCAAAATAAAAAGGTAAGAAATGTAGCTAAGGGAGTGCAACATCCAGTTTACACTGGCTGTGAAAACTTCACTATGAACTTAGAAGTCTTTAAGAGAAATGTCTTATTTGGCCCAACACTTAAAAATTCTTCACATTAACTAGGAGGCAGGATCCATATTAGAGTTAAGGAGTTTTTAAGACCAAGATGTGACCTCTGACCTCCCTCCTTCCCATCCTTCAGCCTATCTTCTAGTATAAAACAGGAAACAGGTGAATATAGATGTGGAATAGCACAATTGTTTGTTAACAGGAAAAATACATGTTGTGCCAGCCCCTGAAGAAAAACAGTTCCCACCTTGATGGGGTTTTGGTGTTTGGGCAGATGGGTAGACATTAGGGAGAAGGCTATTATTAAGTACAGGCAAGTGGTCAGAGAGCCAAAGTCTTTTAGCAGTGACTCAAAGTTACCATGAACACCACAGAAGTTCCTTTGAAGAGCAGGCCAATGCCTACTCTATCACCCTATTGTTTAAGCATCCCCTTGGGTCCAGCATAATATCCTGCAACTTTGCAACGAGATTCAGGGAAGGACAGTGTGGTTGGTTTACTGAAACCCCAAAGTACCATAAGGAAGTTCTGCACGCTGGAGAAACAAGCTTTGGGCTCTTGTGTTTGCATGGCAGAGCTGCCTTGAGACACTCCTTGGCCATGGCATGATGCCAGAATGCTGATAGGTGTTTGTTATCACAGAATCACAGAATCTCAGGAGCTGGAAGAGACCTCGAAAGACCATCCAGTCCAAACCCCTATCCCAAGCAGGATCATCTAGAATAGATCACATAGAAACATGTCCAGATTGGTCTTGAATGTCTCCAGAGAAGGAGACTATGGCAGACAGGATTGCATATGGGAGAAGCTCAGCCTGTTGTTGAGAGCAAGAGCTCCTTACTTTTTGCCCTATTAGATGTCTACAGGTTTCCAAATGAAGAGCAAAGCTCTTTAGAGAGGTAAGAGCTAGGCAGGGTCCAGCACAACTACAGACAGAATTACTTTTCAGAGTTACCTTTCAGATGCCTCTTAGAAGTTGCTCATAAACCTTCCTGGCTTTTCAGAAATCACGTGTTAAAAAACCCACAGTAGATTAATTAAACATCTTGATGAGAGAGGGGTTAACTTAACTTTTCCCCCGTGTGCCCACGAGAGGGCAGCACAGACCGGCTGAGCCTTCGCAGGCTCAAAAGTGTCCAAGCTACGAGGAGAGGAGAGGTCCAGGTCCAAGGTCTGGGTGGTCCAAAGCACACCTCCATCCTTCGCCCTCCTGGAACTAAAACCGGGTACAGCTGGTTACAGAGTGGGTCAAGCCCCAGGAACATGCCAGGGTCCGACTGCCACAGATCTCTCAGGGAAGTTTCCAGTTAGCAACTGAAACCTTGAAGGAGAGTTTCAGAAGAAGAATACTGGACAACGCAGAGTTCTGTCAAAGCAATGAGTCGGGTCAGGCATCAACCACACCCTTGCCAAGGCACAGGCTGTCACCCCAGGAGTGCTATAAACCCGCCTGAGGCACGCATGCTATTTATTTCCATCCCAGTTCTCCTAAACATCTCACCAGCCAACACCCCTCTGCCATTCCCCATCTCCTCCCGCTGCCGGGACTCTGGTGATGCAGCTTTAACAAGATTGTCCTCCCTCTTTCTCTTGGGTGCTGCAGCCCCCTGGTGAGGTGGATGGTGGAGATGCTGAGGTAAACCAGAGAGAAGCTGCGAGAGTGTTGGAAGCTGGATATTGACAGGAGACTGTATGTAGATGGCAGTGCTCTGCTGCCAGCTTGCTAATGCCTGGAAGATCAGAGGCAGCTAATGCAGAGGAGGCAAGCAGGATGGGTTTGGGAGGAATGAGGTATCCCCAAACACCCTTCAGTGAAGAGCTGGAACAATTCACCTGAGCAAATTTCTTTGGCCCCTTGAAAACAATCAGTAAAAGTCCCCAAACATGACCTCGTCTTTCTACCACGTTGTGGGTCATGACTGACACATGGCATTTTGGAGGAGAGGTTTTTGGCCATCAACAAGAGCAACACAGTCACTGGGTCCAGCCAGAACAGCTTGTTTTCAGTCTGCTAGATGAAATTCAACCAAACCACCAGCATCATAGGACCATCACAGTGACAAGGTCACTCAGGAGCTAGGACCACATCTTCACAGATATATATCTACATTGTCATACACAGTCTTTCAGAGGCCAGAAAGCCCTCACAAGTGCAACCAAGAGCAATATGGAGATACTGTCTATCAGACTTTCTTTGGACATTGTCAGACTTTTAAAGGAGCTCTCAAAAACCAAGGCAGAAAATTTCTGTTTCTCAAAAGTCCTTTCTCCTACTACATATTTTGCAGGGTCCCAGACATTCCTTTGCTCAGGCCCAGGGAGATTTCCAGCCTCCCAACCCCAGGCAGCAGCTAAGCCTCATGCAGCTGCTCACTCACCTCTCCCCCCACCCCTGTCCCCCTCCAGTGGGATGTGGAGAGAACTGGAAGAGTAAAAGTGAGAAAACTCATGGGTTGAGATAAAGACAGTTTAATAGGGACAGCAAAAGCCATGCACACAAGCAAAGCAAGACAAGCAATTCACTCAGCACTTCCCATGGGCAGGCAGGTGTTCGGCCATTCCCAGGAAAGCAGGGCCCCAGCACGTGTGACAGTTCCTTAAGATGACAAACACCATCACTCTGAAAGTCCCACCTTCTCCCTCCCACAGCCCTATACACTGAGCATGACATCATGTGGTATGGAATACCCCTTTGGTCACTGGGGGCCCTGGCTGTGTCCCCTCCCTTGTGCACCCCCAGCCCACGTGCTGGTGGGTTGTGTGAGGAGCCTTGTGAGGCCTTTCCACACAGTGCTCTGTGAGAGCCCTGCTCAGCACTAACAAAACCACCTCTACATTATTATCAACACTGTTTTCAGCACAAACCCAAACCATAGCCCCACACCAGCTACTGTGAAAAACATTAACTCTGTCCCAGCCAAAACCAGTACAACCATCAAGGGTGTTGGCCAGGGAGCGCCACCCTTGCAGGGCTTGGCTCCCCTTCCCTGCCAGGAGAAACTCTGGACGGTGGGAGGGGAACCAGGGCAGGGTTTGACCTCAGCATTTCCGTGCTTGTTGTATCTTCTGGTCTCTCATAGACAAAATGTGACCTTTAGATTGCTGAAAGACCTACATGAGATCAGCTGCTCTAAGATGCAGATATTTTGGTCTGGGTTTCCCTTTGCAGAAATTAGCCTCGGGCCTGTCATGAGGCTCTCCTCTGAGTTTCCTTCATAGTCAGCAGAGTGAGAGGCATCCTGAGGGGGAGATTTAGAGTCCAGATCTCTCTCAATCTGTACAAGAAGGCACCCTGAGGGTCTTCTTTATGAACAGCAGTAACAACCAGTAGAGATTAGCCTTTGTAAACATCATCTATAAGCTTTTGTGTTGAGACCACTGAGTTGGGGCTTCACAGCAACCGGCCTAATTGTTAGCAGTGGGGTACCAAGATTTAATTTGCTGTTGCCTTTACCCACATGTGCAAATTTCACTGTGAGTGCTACAACTCCAAAACCCCCTGGGGAAGCAGTTCCCTGCCTGAACCCAGTGCTTTACCAGACACAGCAGCTTCCTTCAAGCTGTTTGTCCTTTTTGCTTGCTCCCCTTGTCAGAAGGAGAAGAAGCAGAAGGGAATCAGGCTCTTCTGAAAGGCTGGAAGTACAGATTTTCAGGCAGTCACATGATTCCAGTAGCTTGGATTTTTTGCAAGCACCCAAAATTGCAAGTCTTAACACCGCCAAAACGCATCCGTGGTTATAACCTGATGAATAAAACTACTTTATAAAATTGGAAAAATGAGGTGTATCCCTCTCCTTCCCCAAAATTAAGAAAGCCCAGTCCTTGAGAGTTTGCTTTATAGCACTCCTCTTAGGAATGAAGAGTGCAATGCCATATTCACGGGTGGATTATGCATTGCCAAATGCAAAATACCAGGATTACCAGCGTCACAAAGATGCCTGTATCTGGGGTTTCTGTAACTCTCTTCACCAAGGTATCTGAGGTTTTAGAGAGGAGTTACTTGCTGCATTCCACATTATACTAAATATATACATACAGTCCTGCTTTTGAGTCTATATGTTTGCAGGCTTAGCTGGAGTGGGGAGCCCAGTGACCGGGTGGTTTATCCTAAATCACTATAATTAGCCCATGGCCCTTGCTAACGGTATGCCATTTGTCTCCCCACACTCAGCACTGTTTGGTAAACAATTTCAGGGACAGAGTTGCTCTCTCCTGATCTCCCTAGGTGGTGTTCACTTATTTATTCTTCACACCCCATAGCTATTCCTCTCTCTTGAGGTTGAGAAGTAGAGAAGTGGCAAAAAGAGACAGAAGCATTACAGAGAGGGGGAGGCAGCTGTAGCCAAGGCCACAACCCCAACTGGCAAGAAGCCAGGCCAGCTGCAAACCTGAGGGGTGCAGCAGACATCTGTCCCCCCATGGTCTGCATCCTTGACCCCCATGTGGATGCAGCACGATGGGAGAGGAGACATCCGTGAGGAATTCCCTTCTCCTCCAGGGAGGAGCTGGTGGCACGTGGAGGGCTTGGGCAACAGGCACAGGCCTCAGACCCAAAATTTGACCAAGGGAAGGAAGGTCCAACTGCAGACTGGGAAGCAGCTGTTCTCAGCCCTCCTGGGAATGTGGGAGCAAAGCCAGGTGTCAGGAATTGGGGCTGGGGATGCTGGCAGCAGTGCCCTCAGGGGAGTGTGGCTGAGGCAGCTGGTGAAGTGGGGGCTCTGCTGGTGAAGGTGGTAGCCCCTCTGCTCATGGACAGTGTCTGTGCAGCATGGGATGCTCAGCCTCACTCCCAGTAGTGCTTCCAGGCACTGCTGCCATGTGCTGGAGGGTTCATCATCAAAAAAGACCCCCTCCCTGAACTAAACAGTATGCATCAAGCTGAACCTGTGTGTAGGCTTGTCCAGCACTGCAGCCACACTACTAGGGACATGGGGTTTCCTGAGTTCTTTCCCTTATCCATGAGATCTGATCTTCCCAGGAAAATGCAGTTAGGAGCCACCTGTTCAGGCATGGCAGAGGTTCCAGGAATGAGATGGTATAAAAAATGACTCCTGAGACCCCGCTGCTTTGGCCATAACCTCCTATTCCTCTTTGTGAGCTCTCTCCCTCCCTAATTCTTCCCTCTGACACTCTCTGTCTTAGATCTCTAATTCCATGCTATGAAGAAAGGAAATTCAAAGGATGCAGGGATGTGAAGAGTATTCTCAGAGCTCAGGAGCAAGGCCAGCCCATTGGAATTACTTACAGCATCTCATCAGCCCGTTTCAGTATCCTTATTCTCGCTTTGAGCATCCTCCAGCACTCCCCCCATGCCAATTTTGAAAAGCCACAGCACACCTAGTGACAGGAGTGTTCTCACATTGCCCTGCCACTCATAGAGCAGGTGGTAGATCTCCTGAGAAATTTCACTTTCCTGTGTCTCCAGATGAATCCCCAAACTGCAGTGTGCCTTCACTCCCAAGCCAGCACTTTGCCTTTAACCCAGATGCAACAGAGGTGTGCACATATGTTGATGTATATCTGCATGCACATGAGGAAAGCCCATGCCCATGTGGATCTGTACATATATGTACATATACATGTGCACACATATGTCTCTGTGAGGAGGTGTGTGCACTCCTGAGCCTGTAGCATTCTCAAGTGCAAGAGCTTGCACAAATATCTGGATATACAGAAGTGTTGACACATTCTCATTGAAAGAAACCCAGCTCAGATGCTGACCTGCAGGGGAGGCCAAAGTGGCTGTAGGCATCCCACTGGAAGTACTCATGGTGGCACCAGGCCTGCCCACCACATGCTTTGTTAGCTCTCTGATGCTCTGCTCTGCACACAAAGGATACAGACTCATGGTCTGCCCTTAATAACACACACCCCAAAAAAGTGCAAAAAAAAACCCATCTCAGGTCTCTCCCCCCTAATACCAAACTTCTCTCTGGATATCACCAAAAGTTAGTCTTACCTAGATAATCCACAGGTTGTTAGCAGCCAGATGGTGATGGCAGCTCAGCACTGAACATCATCCCACCAGCTCACTTCCAGCAGCTCCTCTCAGTGCTGGTGACTGGCAAGACCATGGACTTCACTACCAGCTTCTTCTACCTCTCTCCTCTTTCCCCACCTTCTTTTTCCAGATTAGCATTTCCATGCTCTCTGCCTCTTCTCTCCTCCTGGGTGAGATGTGGTGACCCCAGAACTCTTGCAGCTCTTCCTAATTTTCCACAAGATATTTGTGAGGATGGCTAATGAAGATTTTATCTTTTTTTTCTCTTAATGCATGCTTTTGACTTGTGAAGGGCCTTAAAAACCATAAGGATCCCATCACCCTAACCAAGCCCACTATTCCTTTGGCTGGGTTTTGCCCCAGCAGATGAAGAACACCAAGCACCTGTGCTTTTGCCAGAGACTTGCTCAAGGCTCCAATAACAGGAATCATGACTTTTGGCAGGCCTGTAGCAGAACAGCTAAGGAAGGGAAGGTGAAAGACATTCCTGTTAAGCTGTGCTCCTCAGCCTCTCTCAGTTCATCATGGGCCAATTAATATATATGTCTCTGCTTGACATTGAATAACACTGAATCTGTTACAAATCCAGGAGGCCCTGGAAATAGAAGTCTCTCCACTTCCCATGTTATCCACAGTATCTGGCAGAGTAGCCAATCCCTACCCTCCTGTTTCCAAAAAAAATCCCAAGCTACATAAAATGAAAACAGATCCAACCCAAACCACTGGATTTTCCCCATGCAACTTAATTAAATGAAAAAAATTAACCTTTTTTTTTTCTCTTTTTCTAGTCAGTACATTTTTTTTTTCATACAGCAGTCCAGCAAGGCTAATATTTAGATTTATGTCCTTCCAACTTGCCCATCCTCTTTAAAGTTCAAGTATCTCATATTAGTGAGTCATTCATCCACCCTTTCATGTCAGAAATTCTTTAAAGCTTTGTGTTTTCGGCACAACGGCATTCCGATATGATCTAAGAATGGCAGAGACACCCTCCAGTCCCAGGAGGACTGGGGAACAGGTTTGGCTAGAAAAAAAAAAAGGTTTTCCTCATGTGATGGGCACACTACCAATCACACAACACTTACCTCAAGCTACCTGGGCTCTTTAAAGTCCAGCAGAGGTAGGAGGAAAGGGGATTTTTGGGGCTTTGCAGGTGGGTCAGGATTTCTGCTGGGAAGCATCACGAGAAGGGTGAGTACCTTGCTTTGGTCTTCCTCTGAGTGAGGCTTGTGAGCAAGAAGTGACTGTTAGGAGAAAAGGAAACCTTTATGTTCAGTGGGTATTTTTTTTTTTTATTTTAGTCCCTGGGCTGTGTTTAGTATGTGGGAGTCTGGTACCTGCATAAGGCCAACTGCAGAAGATTATTAAATATTTCATTTTTCTCACTTCAGGCTACATCTGCTCTGTGGCTGTTTTAATTTGCTTCATGTTTTTCTCCTAAAGACTGGGGAGGAGGGAACAGGAACATTACATTTGTTGCAAATATATCTGAGTGTAAAAAAAAAAAATATTAAATTGTTGCAGAGAAGGATGACTCCCACCATTCCTCCTCACTTGTGAAAACAGGGGGAAAAAGACCCCAACCCCAACTCTTGTTTTGGCTATGCTGAACCCCTGAGGTAATTATGCTTGATGATGATTTACCAGCCACTCCACTGCTCACACAGGCTTCATTTCATAGTGATCTCCCTCAAAAAGAAACTTAATTAGTCTCTGACCCCTGCTTGATGTTCAGCTTTGATTTTTGCTTTACTTTTTGTCTCCTCTGGTAGCAGAAGAAAACTGGGTGGCTCTTTTTTAAGTGTGTTTGACTCCTGGTGTACAAGCTGTTAAACAGCTGCATTTCAGGGAAAGTCCTAAGTAAAAGGATGATGAATTGGCACTTGTAAGACATTTGTCCAGGAGATTCATCAATAACATATTTAATTACATCCTCTTAAACAGTGCACAAGTCCAAAGCAATCCCAAGCATTTGGAAACTACCTTCTTTTTAAGTCCTATCAGAGTTAAAGTTTCTCCTGAAAACAATTAAAACAAAAAGAAGAAAAAAAAAAGGTTTATTGCTGTCTGGCCACTCAAATCTCAACACACCCAGAGCTTACACCGGGTCAGAGTGTGGGCAGGTCGGTGGCTCACGGAGGCTTCCCACAGCACCAGCATTGCCATGGCACCTCCAGCAGCGCTTCCACCACCAGCCCCATCGCAGGCACCTCGCTCCTGCCTGCAGACACGGCCTCCAGGCAGGGCCAGGGGGATGTGAGGGGCAGGAGGTGTGGTGCTGGGGCTTCTGCACCGGGGAGGGGAATGGGCAAGGACCGAGTTTCTGCCGTTGAACGTCTGGGTTTGTTTAGTCGCGCTCGAGCGGAGCCGGAGCCCTTCGGCCAAGGCCTGCGGAGCCCGTGAGTAATAAAACAAACATGTCCCCTGTCTCTGCCTCCTGACACCAGGGGATGAGAACCCAACGCCCTTGCACAGGGATGCTGGAGCAAAACAGGGTAGGGAGGGGTGAGGTGGAGCCTCTGTTAGTCCTGCTGTCACACTGAGAGACCTCCAAGAGCAGGGTGCAGAGACAAATGGTGCTCACAGGGGTGGTTTCAGACATCCCTTGGACACAGTGCCACAACACACCACCATGACACCTGGCACAAAACACACAGGAATCCAAATGTGAGCCCCTTCTGCGTGGGGCATTGCCAAGCTAATTCTTACCTATTGGCTTTCTGGGCCAGGCACAGAGTTGGACTAGGCTAAGCAGGGGGTATTCATCTGTAAGGCTATAGGAATCCTCTCCCAATCTATAGAAAGATGCTGTGGAGGCTTCAGAAGACCAACCAGCCCAATGTGTGTGAGGGATGCACAATGGAGACTGAATCCTGCTCGAATCCAGGATTTGAGCCCTGCTCCAAGAAGGGCTTCCTTTGATAGCCTGTATTGGGTTGTCACCTAAAATATAAGGGCAGAAGCCAGTCTCTGCAGAAAGGAGCTTCTTTTTTTGGCTCCCAGAGACATGCTGCACTACTCATAAGACCACTGCAAGCATGGAAAGGGAGGAGAAGTCAAGAAAGCTCCAAAGGCATGGAAGTAGCAGCCTGCAACTTGTGGAGGAGCACAGGGAGGCAGGGATACCATGTTCCTGGGCTCTCCCAGCCTCAGCTGGAACCCCATGAATGTCAGGAGTCTTTTGGGTGTGTGACCGTAGAGGAGAAGGGTGAAGCTGCAGTCTGGGTTGTGACTGGGGCATAAAGAATAGGAAGAAGGTTGTGGGGTCCTTCTTCAGGAGGGATGTGGGGTTTTGAGTTACAATGGGAGCAACAGACACCTTTCCAAAGTTTCTTGGACCACGGAGCAAGGTTTGGTAGTGATAACTGAATATTTAGCAGATAGATGAAACATGGCTTAATTGCAAGGTGCCTGGAATGTGCTGAGGAACACCAGGTCCATGCAACTTCAAGGCTGAATCCCAGGACCTGGCCACCTTCTCTTGCAGAGATTTTGGATAACGGTTGCAGCTGAAGCTCCGGTTTCCTCAAGGGTTTCCCTGAAGCCCCGGAAAATTGTATTTGGGTCATAAAACTAATCTTAATCAGCCCACAAAGAAGGCTTTTCTACCTCCAAAGTGCTTTGTGTCCCCAGGCAGGAGCTGCTGGCACCTGTCTCTCCGGGGTCTGGGAGGGGAGCTGCCAAGGGGTGTCACACCCCACGCGTGGCTGTGAGTCATACCTGAACGCAGCTTGCCTCAGGCAAGCCAGCCAAGGTCTGCCTCATGCCTCTGTAGTCATGCACCTTCCTCAAGAGCTGTGCTGGTTGCTCTTGCTTCACACAGCTTAACCTCTTGAGGTGTGAGAACTGGACAGCAGGTGGAAACCCCTCAGATCTCCCACAGCTTCTCCTCTGAGCTGGGTTGGAGGGTCAGTTCTCCAGCTGCCCAGGTGTTGTCATGGCCTAGGAGCACCAGCCCAGTGTCTCTGTCACGATGCTGATACCAGATCCTTGACAGCAGAGAAAGGGCCAGGTGAGGGGTTGCTACATGTGGTACAGAGGAATGAAGTGAACACCAAGAAACTGACTCACCTCAGTCCTGATCACTTGGAGGCAGAGGGAGAATTCATACTAATATGGCAACATCACAGGGTATTCATTTTTAGGTCTGCAGTAAAGGCTTTTCCTTCCCTTTTCTCATTCCCAGTCTCTCCTCTTCCCCTTGCCCTGTGATTCCTTCTTAAAGTCCTGAAGAGCCTTAAGTAAAGTACTGGAGAACCTCAGGTTGCCTAGAAGCTTGCCACCCTCCAGCTGATATCCATGTGGTGGTGACCACATCCAGCTTTCCTCCCAGTTAAAGTAGCCTAAGGGATGGATTTGTCCCAGGAGAAGAGGCTTGCTTTCTTGGGCTGGCATGCCTGCAGTAAAACCTGCCCAAGGAGAGGTAACAGTGAGCCAGGCCCTACCTGCCAGGGAGAAGAAAGATGGGATGGCAAGTACATGGGCTGGGCTGACAGCCCATGTACAACGTGTAAGTGGTGTGGTTACACTGCAGGGGAGGTCTAGAGAAAGAAAGGGAGGGAAAAATAGGTTCTTGTGATGTTAAGAAAAGGGTTGGGACTTTGTCAATCACACTTGGTGTCATCAGTCATCACACTCAACCCTGCTATCTACGTGGCAGCTGGAGCAGACCTGGTTTTCCATGTAGTAGCCAGAGTCCACGTGCCTGCACTTGAGCAGAGGAGCTTCCCCTGCTTTTGGGGGTGCTCTCTGACTTGTGATGTCTCTAAGCTGGCAATAACTAAAGGCTTTTCTACAATCTCTGGAGTTTGTAGCATGAAGTTCCATGAGCCAGGCAGTGTTCTCTACAGCTTTCAAATGAGGAGAGGACCAGTGTCTGTCTCAAATTTGAGAGACTGCAGTGTTGTATCCCAGACCATATGTGGCCAAATATTTCTCAGACCCACAGTTGACCCACAATGCAGCTTTGTGCAATGCCCCTGGGAGTGCTGGTTGCTCAACAAGTTTGGTAGTGACAGAGTTTCAGGTTGACCTTGTGGTCATGCCATTGTCAAATACAGAGCCACACAACTCCAGGTGTGCTGGGATGGCCACCAAACACCAGGCTGGGAATAAAAGTGGCTTCCTACCTTGGAAAAATGGTTGTGCCCACTCCCACTGTCATGTGAAAATACTTTCATGCTCTGCTGGTGGTATAATGGTGAGAGCACTGGTGATTTCTCCATGCCTGACCCTCAAACCACTGCAGCAAGGGTGGTAGGAAATTCTGACTTTCCATCTGTTAGAAGTCCTCCTTCCCCTAAAAGAGCAGCTGCTGTGGAGGCTGAAGAGGGAATTGTTAGAGAGGTCCCAAGATGATCTGATCCTCAAGAAACCAGTTTTCATTGTCTCTTATTTTCCATCATCTTCTTTGAAGAATCCCAGAGTCAGTAACCCCAGCAAGAGAAGGACCTAGTGCAGGTACTCTGGCACAAGAGGGGTGTTCAAGCTACTTTTGCTGTTGTCTGCCCAAGCTGGGCCCAGTCCAGCCTTACTTTCACAGCTTAAATTTTCTTACCTGCTCAGCAAATGCAGCTGTCTTGGTGATGGGAGCTTTCTTCCTCCCCCTCCCCATGCACACACTTGCTCTGTCCCTTTGGAAGCAAGTCTTCATTGGTGCTGGCATCTGGGCTTGTTTCTCCAAGAGGTCTCACACCTCTGACTAGGGCCTTTATGCTGCTCTCTCTGGAAGGAGATGAATTCAACGTGGGGCACCTGGCCCCAGCCTGCAGGATATAGCACTCTCAGGAATTTGATGGGAATGCTGGTTGGCCTGGATCCTGAGCTGCCAGCTGCAGCCTGAGCTGCTCCCTCAATCCTTGTACCTGACTGGGAATGGGGGGGCCCACCTCCAGCTCCTGGCATGTGTGTGAGTTGGGGCTACCTTTAGCAAGGTGCTGCCAAGCCACATGCATAGATGTGGTGTGGGGGGATGCAGCTAAAGCACTGTGGTTACCAGCTTGGTCCCATGGTAGCAGTAGTCAAAGTGAAACAGCCAGCAAGGTGGACAGTGTGCCCTGGGTAAAGCTGGCTCCTTTGGAAGAGGAGCAAGGTAAGGGCACTGAACTCATCCCCATCCATCTGGGTGCAGCTGGTGTTCCTAGCCAGGTAGACATGCACCACCATGAGCTGAAGTTTGCATGGGTGCTGTTGTGATGGTGAAAATCCTACCCAAAAGGAAGCTGGAGACATTGGTTGCCCCCAGAGTGATCCAAACCTTCTATAGCTCAAGCACCAGGGAGAGTTTGAGATAACAGGTCCCACCTAGGGAATTTTCTCTTCTGAAACTACTATGAAGCAAGTGGGGGAAGGTGTACACCCAGGCTGGAAGGTTCTGTCTGTCCTCCTTGGGGATAATTTCTATTTCTGAGTGAAGTATTTTGTACTGGTCTAACTGAAGACTCTCTGGTTTATCACAGGTCACATGAAGAATTGAAGATGGCAAAAAGTGACAGTGGTATAAAAATCTTGCAGGGTCTACTAGTCTTTGGAAATGTGGTCATTGGGGTAAGTGAATTGGGACAGGTATGGGGCAAGGTTTCCTTCCAGTATGACATTCTTAAAACATCAGTTCCCAGTCATGAAATCCCTCTTCACATGTGAAGTCCACACATAAATAGACCAGTAAAGTGTGAGAGGAGGGCTAAAAGAGAGATGCACTAGCTGATTGTTTGGGTGGGGAGGAGACAGCAAGGGACAGTAGGGCTGATGCACAACACCAACGTGAGTTCTGGGGGAAGAGCCCTTGCTACTGACCAACATCTTTGCAGCCATGTCCCCCCATATAGTGAAGGGCAAGGTTCTTTATTTCTTTCTTAATATCCTCAAGTCCTAGGCCTGACCTCTCAGGTCTAGGCTGGATGGGTTTTGCCTGATATTCTTCTGTGAATGCACCACACAGGAGATTGTAGAGTTGTGTAGTTGAGGAGTTGAGTAGCTCCTCTTTAGCAGGAAGATGAATGAAAGGAAAGCAGCTTCCATCTTTTTCTGTGTCTGCCTTTTCTTTGGGGAAGCCTGACCTAATGGATTTCCCAAATTTGTGGTTCTCAGATGTGTGGCATTGCCCTGACAGCAGAGTGCATCTTCTTTGTGTCTGATCCCCATGGTCTCTACCCTCTGCTGGAAGCCACTGAAAACGATGACATCTATGCTGCTGCCTGGATTGGCATCTTTGTTGGGTTTGCACTCTTTGCCCTGTCTATTCTTGGGATTGTTGGAGTCATTAAGTCCAACAGGACCTTGCTGCTGGTGGTAAGTTTAGCAAAGTTTGCCTACCAGTTGCTGCCAAGCTGCTCACCTTGGTAATCACCCACTGAGCAAAGACATCTCTTATTAGTCATAAGGAACCAAGGAGTATTCTTGATCAAGGCTGTGGTGTCCCACAAGGTGAATCGTGTGAGGGCACATGCATGAGAAGCTCCCAAACCAGATTGAGGGAATTAACGGCGATTCCACAAGCTGACTTGCCCCTTAACTTGCCCCGAGGCAATGCAGAAGCACTTGTGCAATCAGATGCAGCTTGGCTGCTGTTTAGATCCTTGTTTCTCCCCACCCCGTGCTGCCTTTCAGCTGTCATATACCATTCAGTTTAGGAGCTGATAAGTAATGACTTCTGTACAAGGCATTAGTATGTGTTAGTATACCAAATATGGGTGCAACTGAGAACATTAGGCATCAGCAGGCAGGCAGAAATTACAGGGGTGGGGACAGAAAGCTTTGGATAAGGCAGAGACAATGTTAAGATGTGAACAACTCTGTACAATTTCTTACTCCTTTAGATTGGCAGTTGCAAAACTTGAATGGCACTTGCATTAACTAAGGGTAGAGACAAAAACTCTTGGATTAATGTGGGATGGCAGGGTGTCTGTTTTAAAGAAGAGACATTTAGAGAGCCAGATTCTCTTGTGCCAGAGAATTTGTCATCAAACAGCTGAAGGAAGAGAATTCCCTTAACTCTGAATTTAGGTGTCTTGGCTGAAACCCGAGGCTGTGGTATAGGAGGCAAGAGAGGGTGCAAGGGGAAGGAGTTGGGGTAAGGAGGAAACAGATGCCTTGAATCTGAGAAGGACATCATAAAATGTGGGAGAAGTAAGACACAAGAACTCTGAAGGAAAAGGGGAAAGTTAAAGCAATTGTGCTGAGATGGGAAGAGAAATGTTGAAATAGGCTATGAGAGAAGGTCCTAATCATCTGTTTTCATGAAGGATCTTTGCTCTCAAAGGAGTGATGAGGAAATATGATGGTGCAATATCAGGGGGATCTGAACAACATCCTAAATTTTACCTTTTATTTCCCCAAAGTACAAGCTCTCCTGCTAGGAACAAACACCTTGTGGGAAAGCTTACACCTTGCAGGTGGAAGAGGAAGGAAGGAGGAGACATGGCACAAGCATAAGTTGCCAATGAGATGCAAAGAAGAAAAGGGAAAATGTTATCCTAGGACATGTCAGTCAAAGTATTTTCCATAGAGGCAGGGTGGTATTAATCCCGTGAGGTTTCAGCTGAAATCTTGTCTGTGAGATGGAGAAGAATTCAAGTCATGCACCTTCAAGAAAGCAGATTGCAAACTGAAACAAGCACAGGGAAGGTCTACATGAATGTTCAGGGATATGGAGAGGACTGAGGTGACTGGGATAGCCTGGTCTCCTTTGTCTTAAACAGGATTTCAGGCTTCATCTTGAAAAAAAAAATGCTTCATTGTTATCTCCAAGAGCTAACTCTGCTGTCTCTCTCCCACAGTATATTATTCTGATGCTCATCACTTATGCATTTGAAATGGCTTCTTGCATCACAGCAGCAACTCACCAAGACTTTGTGAGTATTTCTTTCCCACTGTATTCCTACAACTGATCTGGACAAGGCTGCAGTTCTAGGGCATGGTGTGGTAAATTGCCTGGGTGGTGGCACAGTGTACACCCAAAGGACTACTGCTGAGTTAGACCCCACAAGAAAAGTCTCCATCATCATTATTCTAATCAAGGAAACAACAGCATCCTTTTTTAACCCAGATTTGTTATTTTTGACACTTTAAAATGTTTATCACCTTGTAGTTAAGGAAATAATAGCGTGGGTTAGCTGAATCAACGTTGCAGTGTTTGGTCTTTCAGCTACAGACTGATTAATCCACTATACATGCAGAAGATAAATATCCAGCATTGCCTCAGGCAGTGTTCCTAGTGAGTGAAAGATTACAAGTGGGTTATTGGAGATAACAGTTGGGATGGAAACGACTTTTGGTGCTTTAATTCCAGGCAACATAATGAATCTAAGCCATAACCTCTACTCATCTCCTGTGATACATCTGGAAGACCCTGCTTACGAGTTGTGCTCGAGATCTAAGACTTTGCTTCTCCTGCTCCTCAAATCCTGCTCTCAGAAGCAGCATTCCTGTTCTGCAGCAGGACACTGAAACAAGCAAACAAACCCACCCCAAATAACCCTGTATTTGCTTTACATGGCCCCTTATTTACATAGTTCCTACATAGTTCCTGCATTCTTCTCTTCACTTTTTTTTTCTCCCCCCGTAGCTTACTCCGAATCTCTTCCTGAAGCAAATGCTGGAGAGATATAAGAAGTCAGAGACAGACAATAACAATGATAAATGGATGACTGAAAGGGTCACAAAGACATGGGATAAACTTATGCTTCAGGTAATAACAGCACTAAAAACTCCCACTAATTACTAAACGTTCTGCAGACCAGGAATTTCAAGCCCTCTTTGGGGCTGCTCAGCAATAAAAACGATGGCATCTGCCTTGAACCTTAGAGAAAGTCCTGCCACGCTCCCTGTTTTGCTCATTTATCAGATGGCAGGCTGTCAAAGGCCTGCATTCCAAAAATCTCTCCCATAAATCTGTAGTTAATGCCTAACCAGCCATATGCAGGGTCCAGTTATGTGGGGGGCTGTGGCCTGGACCCATAAAGACCGTTCCCTTCTTTCACCCCACAGAACCAGTGCTGCGGCGTGCGGGGCCCCTCTGACTGGCAGGAGTACACGTCTGCCTTCCGTGTCACACACAGCGATGCCGACTTCCCTTGGCCACACAACTGCTGTGTCCTGGATGCCCAAGGGTCTCCTGTCAACCTTGATGGCTGCAAGCTTGGAGTCCCTGGCTACTACAATAGCAATGTAAGATCTGCTCCACTTCTTCCAGTTAGTCCATGTTGGTCAAAAGCACCTTGCTGGAAGGGAAGGAAAAAGTGAATAGCCTTCCTTCTCCTCCACTCTAAGCTAGAGGTGTTCAAAAGCTTTCTGGAGGAGGAGCAACATCTGTAGGGTCCTGGCCATGCTGCTGAGCACAGGTTAGGTTATGATTAAGGCTTTACTGATAGTCAGCTATTAAGAAAACTCTCCCAACACCACCAGTAAAATTGGCATCTCCAATGATGGGAGCTAAATCAAACTTATCCCAAAGATGGACTGGATGATCTTAAGGGTCTCTTCTAACCTTAAAAATTCTATGATTCTATGAGTGTGTACAACATGAGTGAGAATATCAGCAATACTCCTCTTCAAGCTAGAACTTTCCAGTGGACCACCTTTGTCCTATTCAATCAGATTGCTGGGTTGTGAACATCAACCTCTGTGCTAGCAAGAACTTCTAGAAGTCATTCTAGCTTCTAAGTTTGCCATTTTTCCTGAATCTTCTTGAATCTGGTCAACTCTGTGTTGGCTGTGTTTTGTTTTACATGTGTACTTGGCAACTGGATGGCACTGGAAGTTGTCCTTGAAGTATCTGGGTCTACTACAGTGTAGCTCTGGCTTGTACTCTTGAGAGCCAGTGAGTTACCCAAATGGCAGTTGGAGAAGAGCACATCACCTCAGGCTCCCTCAGAGGTGGATGAGCTTGTTGCCTTGAGGTACAAGCTCAACACTGGTGTTGATTCATTCACGGTTGTCTTACAGGGTTGTTATGACGCTATTTCTGGGCCAATGAACACACATGCCTGGGGTGTTGCCTGGTTTGGTTTTGCCATCCTTTGCTGGACTGTGAGTACTTAACATTTGCCTTTATTTCCTCTTCTCTTCTCTTGCTATTCCACACCCAGCTGGGTGGAGGTGTACGACAGGACTGAAGCATTTAAAATGTCTGTAGATTACAGCCATTAATTTGTCAGGTATCTGCTTATAGCCCAGGCTACATTTACAAGTCTCACCTCCACTGTGGCTTCCATAGGTGAGGATCTGAGTGGCCTTCCAGCCTGCTGCCATCTCAGCAGCACACCATAGCAAGTACAGCTTGCAGATACTACTAGTTTGTGAAGGCTGTTGGATCACCTAAACAGTAATCATGAAAGATAATTCATCTTCTAGTTCAAAAACATTTCATGAGTGTTTTAAGTATTCAGTGTACAGCAGCTTCAAGAGAGATAATCCCCAGTGAGCTGAGTGATCCAGTCAAGTAGTTATGGTTGCATATACCTGTTTGGGTTTTTTTTTTTTCCACTATGAAGCTTCTGTGCAGACAAAAAGCTTTCAGCTTCCTCTGCCTGAGCGGTCTTTACTTCCTAAAATTATATGTTCTTATCTGCTACCAGTGGGACTAAGGGGTGTGGGGGGAGAGGTGGAGAGAAGGAAGCGTGGAGCAGAGAAACTCAGTGGTCTTGTCATTTCAGTTCTGTGTCCTCCTTGGCACCATGTTCTACTGGAGCAGAATCGATTACTGAAGGCCCGGTGTCGCCAGCGCTGTCCAGAAGCACCGCATTCGTTTGTATCCTGCTTCATCCCACGGAGGATTTGAAGCTTTCCCACTACCTCTCCCACATATACTTTTACCCCTCTGAAAACTTGACACACAGACCTGATGATGCCAGAAAAGGACTTTCTTATCCCTTCTTTGCCCCTTGTTCTGCAGCCTTAATGCCTCCTGGCTGAGGCACGATCCTTATTGCGCTGTGAAAGAAATCCTTGCAGCGTAAGATAAAAAGTGATCTGATTTTCTCTGTGGTGATATCAGAAAGGAAGATGTCACATATAAGCCTGCTCTGGAAAAAAAAAATCTTTCTCTAAGACTAGGTTGAGTGTGAAATCATAACACTAAAGGGTCCAGCAAGGGCTATGTGAGCAAACCATAACTCCTGTGACCAATAAAGATGGGTGCTCCAAGGGAGAAGGCTGCAGGCCTCTCTAATATGTTTTGTTGTTCAACTTCTCTTCCTGGTCTCTGTCATCCCTTGCCTTAGAATAAGGCAGATTTTCTAAGAGTTGATGTGTGTAAGCACGTAAGACACCTCACAGATAAAAAGTCTATTGCTAGTCAAGCCCAACAAAAGGCTAGCTCACTCCTCAGCAATGTGCTGCCTGTATTCAAGCCTACCTCCTGTCACTGATGAAACTACCACGTATGCTCCCACCTCCAGAAGTGACAGTCCAGGAGAAGCTCCACTTGCTAACTTGTGACTCCTTCAAAAAGCTGTTATCTACTTCACACAAAATTTCACACACCCACGGGCCAGAATTCCTGAAGAATATGTGGGTTCTGGTGCTGTAGTTGACTTTGCTGAAGTGGCTGTCCCGTGCCCCTAGATCACCGTGCTTCTTGCTGCAGCTACCCTCATGTATATGGTCACATCCCCCATGTGCTTCCTCTTCCACATCCCCGCACCAGGTAGAACAAATGGCAGATGATGGCAGTGAGTAACTCTTGTGAAAAGAACACAAGCAAGGCACTAACTGAACCGAATCCAGTCCTTGCATCAGCAGTTCGAGCTCTCACTCAGTTCAATAGCAGCTGTTTACTTTGGCCCAAACCGATCTGGTGTCTCTCCTAGTGAATGCTTCAGTAGCTACATGTGTCTTGTGAAATATGCTCTTGTATCAAGTGTTTTAAGGTGAAGCCTCTTCCTAAGGTGTACTGGTTCACACACTTGCCAGCTCCACTGCTTATTGTTTTTTTTTCTTTTTGTATATTCACCAAAATACTGATTAAAAAGAAGTGGAAGTGAAATTTTTTGTTGTTCAAGACTCTATGTTTGGGAAAGGGGAAATGATAAAGGTCTGTAGCTAAGTAGTCCCACCTAGGATGCTGTGGGAAAGAGAGAAGGAGGCAGCTATGAGGGCAAACAGCTTGAAGGAGAAACAGGCCCCTGCAACACAGAGGGGTTTCTCTGCATGACTGTGCCTTCAGAAAAGAAAATCCCTGTGGAGCAGCTACTCCAGTGGTTCAATGGGGAGGTGAAAGTCTTGGAGAGCCTGAACCCTCAGCAATTTCCATAAAGAAATTAGTCTCTGGTTCTAAAAGAACCCAAGGACGTGGATAGACCATGGCAACTCTGATTTTTAATTATTTGTGTGTGTTGCTGAAAGCTACAATAATACCTACATCTAAAGAGAATCAATGTCTGCCAAATTTAGGTGGCAACAGCAAGGACTCGGTTCGGTGCTTATGTACTGCAAATCCCTGCCAAATGCAACAGCCAAGAGGAGAGAAATGGGGGAGGAGGAACAGGGCAGGCACACAGCCTCTGTCCTGGCTTGGCCAAAGCCCTGCAGTGACTCCTCAGTCATGGCAGCCTTCGTGGGGAGCTGCACACATAAATAAAGGGCTCTTGCTCAATTTATTTCTGGAACTCAAGTAGCTCTGCAAATTGGTGAAACAACTGGTTATAGGATTCTAGGGACTAGCAAGGCCTTCTGCATACAGGTATGTCTGGATATATGGCCTGTAGAAAACTTTATGGCCACAGAAACAGGTAATTTCAAATATTACTATCCTCCTCTGGTCTTTTGCTTCAGACCCAAAAGTCTCTTCCTTTCTGCTACATCTAAATGTGGTGTGATTATAGCATTGCACCCAGTAAAGAGAAAACACTGCAGAAGAGAACTGAAACTACTTTGAATACACTATTGCAGAATCAACTGCTCCAACCAGTTGCAAATGATACCATTGACCTATTGCAGAAATTGCACTTTAAGCCAATTATGTTTGGGTTCTTCAGATTTGTCTTCTGCTTCTTAAGCCTTTATGATTTACCTTTTTCAAGCTGTGGTGAACACAAGCTGTGGTGAACAAATGATCTGGGCAATGGTGGATCTGTGCATGCCACGGTGCAACCAGAAAAACCCAGCTTTATCCACCTGAACTAAAGAGGACCAAGAGGACTGGACTGATGACAGAATGGCGTTGAGCAGGCTCATAAAAAAACCCTGCACAGCTTTTTCTGGTTTTTCAGCTTTTAAAGGTTGATTCCAATCTTTGTGAGTTCCTTACCTGGGATGCCAGGGGTGGGTGAGGAAAGGATGGAGTCCATGACAAGAATGGTGGCGAACGGGTTCATGTGTTGGCTGAGGCTTGTAAAGAAATCCTGGTCATTCTCAGCTGTTTGGATTGCTGCCTGAAGGTATGGATGCATGTGGTCTTCAGAGCAGGCAATGTGCACACAATACATAAAACCTGCTGGACTGAGACAGGATGAAATAAAAAAATCTCAAGATGGAAACTGTGTGGCTTGTTTGAAGATTTGGTCTTTCTTTGTGGGTGTGAATAGTCATAGTTCTTTCCTTTAAAAAAAGAAAGAAGCATATTTCAATTCTCCTGTGGACTTACTAACTGTATTTTTAATTATTAATTTACTGTAATACTCCCAGCTCTGAGAAATCAGGGTCTCGCTGAGAATCATCTTTTGTTCATACTTGAGAGAGAAGCCTCTTGTTGGCCTCCAAGCCAACAAGAATCCCACATCCTCAGCTGCTTCCCTCCTGTGCACACACACAACCTGGTGCCATTCACGTTCACTGTTTGTGTCTGGTGGTCCTGTCCACTCTGTTCCTTCAGACAATGGGACAATGTGGTGCTATCTCTGTGTATTTTGTGCCTTGCACTCATTTTTCCAGCAGAAAAATTTTTCCTTCCCTACCCCTTCTGCCTTTCCCCTCACGCTCTCTTCTGGGTGAGATCTCTTTGCACCAGCCCTCTCAGTTCCTATTCCTCTTTGCCTTCTGGTCCATCTGTGACAAACAATGCCTGCTATGTGCTGTGCTTGCATCTGGCTACCCACCTCACTGCAAAAAACCAGCACCAGACTCTTGGTGGCATTTGCTGTCCTCTGACTCAGATGATTTATTCCTGCCTACTGCCCTGGTGTTTCAGTATTTCACATTCTTCATGACAGGGACTCGTGCCAAGCAAATGTTTATTGGGACCAAGAATGACCTAAAACTAGCTCGTAAATGAAACCTTCTTCTCCCACCCCTTGGCAGCCCTGCCCTCTGGCAACTGGGGAAAGCCTCTGCAACGTCTGGTATGCTGGGAACCTCCTGCAAGGACCCCCCAGTAATTGCAAGCATCTATCTTTAGGAGATCCAACTGCATGAGGAGTTGAGGATGACTGCTGGGGGTTTATCCTCACCAGGAAAAAAAGGTGAGGGTGTTTCTGACTGTGTTAGTTTGCTCACAAGGTGAAATCCCACTAGATAGTGGTAGGACAAGGGTAATGGATTTAAGCTGGAGGAGGGAAGGTTTAGGTTAGATATCAGGGGGAAGTTCTTCATGGAAAGAGTGGTGAGATGCTGGAACAGGCTGCCCAGAGAGGTGGTGGATGCCCCAACCCTGGAGGTGTTCAAGGCCAGGTTGGATGGGGCCCTGGGAAACGTTGTCTAGCTGCAGGCCTGGAGGTTGGTGGCCCTGCCTGTGGCATGGGGGTTGGAACTCAATGATCCTTGGGGACTTTTCCAACTCAGACCAGTCTGTGATGCTGTAAGCAAGGTCATCTGCTGTTCTGGCACGTTCACAAATCAAGATAAACTCTTCAGGGGAGCTAAGGGATGAGCAGTGAGCTGCTGCAGCTACCCAGAGCTGTTACTGACTGCGAGTGAATGCAGGCATGATAACCTTCCCTTCCTCTATTTTTTCCAGAGCATTGCTCACCTTTATCAGGGTACTGTGACTGGCACAGAGGCTAGAGAAGGTAAAGCCAAACCACTTCAAATAATGCCTGCAAATAACCAGCACAGTCTTTTTTACATCTCCCTTCTGCCTCCACTGTCTGCCCCTTGGAGCTCAAAGTAAATTATCTCATGATACAAAAAAACAACAACAAAAGAGAGGTGAGTAAGTCAGTTTGTGAGCAACTATTTTTCTGATCTAAACTTCTTCATGATTGTTACAAAGGAGGAGGGAAAAAAAGAAGTTACCTTCTATTTTTCAGACTGGTTCAACCCTGTCTTATGGCTGGGTTTTGTTGTTTTGGTTTTGGGTTCAGTTTTGGTTTTGGTGATTTTTTTTTCTTTTAGGGTTTTGCTTATCTGGAAACTTTCCCTGCTTAATAATCATCATGTGTGTTATTCTCCTTTCTCCAGCTCTGGTTGTTCCCATGTTCCTGTACCATGTGGTTTGCTCTTAAGTAGCTACTAAGTTTTCTTTGAAGTCATTTCCTCTCACTGTATTCAAATATTTCCTGGTCTTCTCAGATAAGGGAGTTAAAGGATAGAGAGGTATGTGCTCCCTGTAGCAGATGTGCTACGGGAGAAAACAGGTCAATGACAGAACTCCTATGAATTTTCTAGGTCTGCAAAACTTAGTTCATTTCACACTGCAGTTTGCAAATAAGACATGAGAAAATAGATGCCCCTTTTTATGGCATGATCCAAATGTCCCTATTTTACCTCTCATACTGCATCTAACTTGGGAAGGCATCAGGTCTGAGCTTTGATGTTCCCATTCATTTCTAATCCTTAACTCTGAAACTGTTCATCCTTTACCTTTGAGGTCAGACATGTTCTTTGAAAAGGTTTTCCTGCTCTCAGAGATTTCACTGCCTTTCCCCATCTTGGCTGTTATGATCCTGTTCTTTTTGATGCTGTTGATGCTTCTGCCAACTTGGCCTAAATCATCTTCACTGGGCTAAACTTCCTTCCCTGTGCTGCCTGCTTTGGCTTTGCTGCCTGTTACCTTCATCCCCATCCAGTGGGATACCACCTAGATGTCCTGTTGCCCACAGCTGCTGGACTCCTGTGTCACAAGGGTGATGCATGAGCCACTGGTATCAAATACGCTGAGATTTTTTTTTTCCTGGTTAACAGCCAGTTTGGGAACTTACCTAATCCTTGTTTTGGCTTAGCTGAGAGTATCCAAGATGTTATAGCTGTTGCTTCCAATACAGCCTACACAGATGACTGTCCTGAGTCAGACTTTCAGGTTTGTGGCAGGCAAACAGAACTGCCTGAAGCCCTTTCAGAGGGTTTAGACACCCTGATGTGGGGCACGTTGACAAGTGAAGTGTGGCTACATGTGTGGCACGCCCCATGCTTGATTTTTATAACCATGGGAATGGTGGGGGACAGTTTGAGATTCTCCTCTTGTCCTATGGCCAGGTCATTGCTGGACTGTGTGGGACAAAGAGTACAAAAACACTGTTCTCATGCAGCATTAATAATTGGCCACAGCTCCCAACAGATCTAGAGTTCAACAGACGCTGTTTTCTCTCTCACTTTGTGCTCCAGTTGCCATGGCAAGCAGGAAGCACAACCCAGGCATTTTCCTAAAGGGAAACTGAAGTCATGAAGGAGGTAGGAAAGGGAGTCAAGCCCTGAATTCAGCTGCTGAGTAGGAAAAAAAACCCAAAGTATTTCATTTAACCTAATGATTTTTAAGGAGAAAAAAACTAGGCTGAGTTATAGGTATGCCCACTGATGCTGCAACCACAGGAGACTCTCTTTTTTTTTTCTTTTTTTTTTCTTTCATTCCTCAGGGTAGAATGTATGATGCTAGACAGATGCTAATAATATTCACTTCCACACCACAGCTTAGAGACTGGACCAATGAGGGCACTGCAAAAATCCAGATAAACAGCAAATGTAATTCATATTTTTGGGTTCTTCCTTGACCTGTACAAATCAACAGAAGCACAAACATGATGCACCAGAGGCTTCATGGTGACTTCTCCTGTTCCAGCTTGGCTTCCCCTGCACAAGCACTGGGGGCCCAGATTACTTCCATGCTCTGCTCTGCATCACTCTGCCTTATCACAGGCAAGGCAGAATCCTGCTGGAGATGTGCTGAATGGGAGGATGTGGCTGTGCATCACTGAAGCTTCAGCCTGGCAGAAGTAGAAATGTGAATTTTACCCTTGGAAATTTCGAAGCATTTCAGCTAATGGTAACTCCATAGAAGTCTCCAAGCCCTCACTTTATTTTCAGAGCTGTAGAGCAGCTCCAGCCCTCATAACCTCCAATCAGGAGGGTGTGTGATCAGGTCTTAACTTTCATCCCCACAGTCAAAGCCCAGATAAACACAGCTTAGTGCCCTTGCCACTCACACAACAAAAGAAGGGCTCAAACTCCATGTCAGAGGAAGACAAACGGATTTGCACTGCATTCATAAACCAAATCCAGGAAAAAGAATATGTTCCAAAACATCACTAGGGCACAGATCTGTTTTTATAAAAACTCCAGTTTAATCTCATGGCTGAGACCTGGCAAAACATCTTTCTTTTGTGGCTGTTGTTTTTCTTTCTTTTTTTTTTTTTTTAAAGCATTAAGGCACAAAGGCGGCGGGCGAGTCCACACAGAGAACAAAGCTTAACAAAAACACAGTTCATCAGAGCTAGCAAGAGAAACAGTCACAAACCAGGGCCAGTGGGATGGGGACAGTCCCTTTCACAGTGTCTGGCTTCCAGCCCTTCCCTTGACCTGGCAGCAAATAAAGGGGACCAGTGGCTGCAAGGACAAGACTGAAGGTCTGAGCTGCTGCATGGAGCCCTCAGGAAGCACTTGTCTCCTGACATCCTTCCTTGCCAGGGCTGTTCAAAGTCCTGCTCCATCTCCAGTTGAACTCAGTGGCAAACCTTCCATTCCTCACTTGGAGATGAATTAGTTACCACCAAGCCCCTGCATCAGTTAGGAGCAAATAAAAGCTAAACTGAATAGACATCAGCTACAGCTTCTCCCCAACCCCTGAACAATGAAAGATTCAACAGGGACACCTGGAAAACCTGGGCACATATGGAAGGTAATGTATATGCTCCAGAGGATTGTTTGCATTCTCAAGGACTGGAGAAAAGTTTGTGGTGGAAAGTCAAATCTCTCCTTGAACTATGATAATTGTTCCCTCCTCTCCCAGGACAAGATCCTGCCCAGGAAGGCAGGGTCAGGCCTTCTTCCCACCAGAGGTTAGGCAGAACTGATGAGCTTCTCCTTTGCAGGCTAAAAGGCAGTTATCTCACTCTCTCAGTGCTACAAGAATTGCAGCAGCAAACAGCCCCATGCACCAGCCCAAGTTTCACAGATGTGCAGGATTCTTTTCAGTCAATTCCTTCATTTTAATTAGTTTCCTTTTTAATATATTTATATAGAGTGTTCTTTTATTTTATATATATATATATAAATTTAACACAATATTCACCACTACAGGCATTTCAGAATTCATAAAGAAAGAAAAAAAAAAAAGGCTTTGATTGCACCATTTGGACTCTGGATGAGGGAAAACATTGCAGGGCTTTGTGTATGCTCCCTAATACAGACCTAAATGCCTCTGAAGCTCTCAAGATGAAAAAAGATGTGCTTCAATCTGTCTGAAGTGATAGCATAAGATGGACAGCCCAGAGGAATGTGGTTTATAAGGTAAAATACAATCTTCATTTCTGCTTTCTGTTCTCTCTCCCTCCAAGAAGGCAGCTCCCACATGAGATAACATTATCCAAGTCCCTCCTTTCCTTCAGGGGATTCTCATTGTTGCCAGCCCAACCATTTCAGTCCAAGCCACATTTAACAGAAGCTGCACAAAAATCTCTGACTACAAAGGAAGAATAAATCACATTTAGCCACCCATCTCCCACAGGTCCCCAAGCAATGAGTGCTGGTGGTTGCCATACTGTGAGAGACTGGGGCCATCTGCAAATGTGGGAATAACCTTTACACTCTTCACAGTCTGAGGGGAATCAAAATGTACTGAAGGGTCCTCAAACTGATCCTTGTAGAGCAGAAAATGATGTGCCAGTCTATTTGGGAAGGTCCTTTCAGGAACATCAAACTCTCCTGTACACAAAACTTCAAGCCCCATCTCTGATCTACCCCTCTCCATAATGCTTCACAAGAAAACAAACCCCAAAACAAGTGAAAAAACCACAACCCCAAACCCAAATTCTTTCTTAAAGTCTCTAGTGTTGCAAGGTTGTGCTTGAGGGCAGGAGGTTGCTACTCACAAGATACCACTGCAAAACCCTGAACTTCCAGTCTCAGGTTCAGTTTGCTACTACAGGGTGGCAGAGAACAACCTAGGGGCTCTGAAGCAAAGATGACATCATGTCTGACCCGAAGCTGACCTCAGGAATGGTGTAGTCAAGTTGGATCTCAGGAAGTTCCAACCACGCTATCAGCAGCATTCAACAGGAGGTGGCTTCCCTCTTCTGGCTCTGTCCCACTATCATGCTCTGGTCCTTGAAGCTGAGTACAACTATCAATAAGGACATCTTCTGGCTCTGTCCCACTATCATGCTCTGGTCCTTGAAGCTGAGTACAACTATCAATAAGGACATCTTCTGGCTCTGTCCCACTATCATGCTCTGGTCCTTGAAGCTGAGTACAACTATCAATAAGGACATCATCAAGCATTACAAACACTGCTGGAGTCAGCCTGGAGTTGGGAATGTTGACACCTGAGCAGTGGCACACCTTGCAACTAAACAAGTACTCTCAGCTCTGCAGGATCTGGGGCTTTATCTCAGCACCCACTTGTGACCACAGATACAAGCCCACTTGTGACCACAGAGCTGTGCCTGCATTAAGCCCCCTCAGCTAGGCTCTTGGAAGTTTGATAGATAAACTGAAGGTTGGAGGTGAAATTGTAGACAGAGGTGGCATTAAGGTACAAAATTAAGGTTTCACTACAGAATCTCTGCTTGATTACAATCCTGGACCTGGATCTGAGTTCAAATTCTGAAACACCCTTAAAAAGTATAGTTTTGATATTTTAGTTGAGGCTGGTCTTTAACAGTGAATAAAGATTTCTAATAATTTTCTCTCTCAGAAGCTTCAGCACTTATGCCAAAAGAGCAATTACTAACTGGAACGCTGTTAAGAGTTGAGACAGTGTATTATATACAAATTGCCAGACCTCATTTCTCGTTCATAGATCAGCTTATATGAGAGTAAGGAGGGAAAAAAAAAAAAAGACCAGTTTTAAGGTGCCAAGGTTTCATCACATTTTCTTTTTCTTTTGATACATTACTTTGTGAGCTTCGTTGGCTCCATTCCAGGTGCCTTGGCAGTCAAAACTTCTAGGAACTGAGTGAATATAAATCCCTGCCCAAAGCAAACTATTTTATCAATGCCAAAAAAAAGCCTGGGCATCGTTTCCACAACTCTTTTTCTTTCAATAAAGCCTTAGCACAATACCTACCACACCTTCCCGAGTCATTTGCCGTTACCTCAGCCATGGCATCTAAAAGCTCTCCCATGAGGCAGTAAATAAAGGCATTTGGGTGCCATGTAAGTGCAGTGCAGAGCTGTGCTAAGAGAAGCTTGGAGGACTGGCAACCCCTTGGTTTCAATGAGAGGCTGCACAGGTATCATGTGGTCTGGGAAGAGGTTCTATGGTTGTCATGAAGCCACGTGTTCGGGATCTGCCATCCTTGGCTTGATGAGGTAAAGCAAAGGCTGGCATCTGTGGGTGAACATGGACCTGAACAAGAACTCCAGGCTCTCATCTGCTTTGATATTCTATCCCAACAAAACTGACATCATGGACTTAGTTCTCTGCTCTGTTCCCTCTTAAATGGTGTTATGCATGAGTGAGGAGTACAATGGGGAGGATCAAAAACTGCAAGTGGTGACAGGGAAAAACCTTCTTTTTTTCACATTTCCTCTGGCTACAGTAGGAGAAAATTCTGCTGAAGGCATATTCCTTGTATTTTGGGGCCTGCTCAGAAGTTCTCAGAAGTACTGTGGCATCTCTTCCCTTTAGCAATCAAATAGTGCAGAGAAAGCACCGCGCAGGCTCCGGGCCCTGCAACCACAATGACACTAATTAAGCAACACACTCAGCACAGACCAGGAGCTCGTGCATTGAGTTTGCTGACACTATGAAAATCCCAGTACTTCAGGAAAAAAGAAATTAAAAATCCCCAAACATACATCCATTGGGAAATTCTGACTGCCATTGTGGTGGCTATAGCGCTTCCTACCAGACGCTCAGTTACCACATAAACTGTAGCCCATAATACCCAACCGAGGGCCTACAGACTCAGACATCTCCAGGAATGATGGCCCCTGAAAGCATCGTTATGGGGACAATCTTGGTGCTGGCAGCAACGCTTGTGTTCCTGTCTACTCTGTAGTCACTGGTGACACTTCAATTACAGAGACAGCGCGGGCTGTACCTGACTTTGTGATCACCCATGGACACACACCAGGCACTAGACGAGCCTGTGGTGAAGGTGGAGTTAGAGGATTTATAAAGGAAGCTTTAACTCTGTTCCCTCAGCAGCTGTTGCTTATATGAACACGTATTTGCCTGTAACGGCCCTTCAGGAGACAGTTTAATTAACTTCAAATCCCCCTCTCAGGATGTTGCTGATGATTTGTTCTTAAGTCCCAAGAATCATCCTCTTTGCCATAGTTTTAGTCGATCTGAAAGCACTGAGGGCCAGGGAGGGGTGACAACCAGCCACACTCTCAAAGAAACAGCATAAAAAAATCACAAGGAGATGAAGTTGAAAGGAAGAAGAAGCACCTAGGGACATACCACACAGTGGCAATGAAAGACCAAGGGTCAATGATATGTCTGTCAGGGTGCAAGAGGGCAATAGCTCAAGGGCATGCAGATCAGAAGATCCTCATGCTTTCCTCAGCCCTTGGCAGTGTGAAGCACGGCTGGAGATAGTTGCAGAGGTGTCATCTGGCCTTAAGCAATGATTAAATTAGTTGATACTGGCCTTTGCTACTTATCAGGACTGTATCTTTGCTTACACTGATAGCAGCCTGAGGAGTCTCTAGCACTGGACAGCCAGGACAGTCTGTGGCCCAGCCACATGGATCTTGCTTGCCCAAGGAAGCTGTGGCTGGGCACAGCAGAGCTCATAAGCAGGATTTGGATTAAAAGAACACCGAGGTGTTTCCTGTCCAGTTACTTCCATCCCAGCCTTTACATGCCCTGGGAAGAGCACATCTTTGATGGATGGGCAGAGCTGGAGGCAGCACCTTCAGGTTGTATGTTTGTCACTGGAAGATCTTTGGGCAGGCATGGTTCTTCCCTGCTCAATAGCAAATATAGAAGGAGGTCCCAAACCTCAGGACTTAACCTCCTCAGCAGATGTTGTCCCCCTGCACCCTGGGCTTTGGAACTATGCTTCCTCCCAATCCTATTTTCTAATTACATAAAATTTATTCTTCTTATTTTTTTCTTTTCCTTTTTTTTTT
>VXBZ01009386.1:420544-443706 GCA_013399135.1 Heliornis fulica
TGTTCATAGGGAGGATGACACTTTCATGGGGCTTGTTAGACAATATGCATAAGGAAATGCAAGTTCCTGGGGACTGGCTTACAAAAAAAACCCAAAGCAGACAGTGAGGGACTAAGCAGGGGTGGGAAAGGGAAGGAAAAGCAAAACAAAGAAGACTATGACTCTGTAGCAAAATGAGTTGCAGGAAACCATAAAGAATTCAGGTCCATCTTGCACAAAATAGTTATAACAACAGCAAAATGGCAACAGAGATGGTCTTGGAAACTCCCATCCCATAGACCATGGAAAAGGAAATAGGAGAAGCAGTTGCTATTCGATCTGCCTCCCACTTCGTCCATCCAGAATCACAGAGCGCCTCTGGGGCTGGTAAAAGCAGCTGGTAGAGGTCTCCAGTCTCTGGCCATTCTTGGGGATGGTCATTTTGTTGCGCAGCATCACCCCCTCAGGAGTTGTT
The DNA here is from genome assembly GCA_013399135.1 of Heliornis fulica. Taxonomy (NCBI): domain Eukaryota; kingdom Metazoa; phylum Chordata; class Aves; order Gruiformes; family Heliornithidae; genus Heliornis; species Heliornis fulica. The sequence continues at coordinate 420,999 of VXBZ01009386.1, forward strand.
TGGGAAGTCTCAGGCAGATCACCACAAATGGGGCTCGAAGAGGTGGTCTGCGTGGGGCTCCTTATGGGTGATAGCAACACCCGGGAGTCTGCTGAAGAGGAGGGGTGGTCCATAATGGGGAAAGGGGGACTGAAGAGAATCAGACTCTGGGGCCTCCCAGGCCTAGATCTGTAGGAAGGCTTGGAGAACCCCGATGGCCTCTCCATCTTTGAGGACTGTGGGTTATCTCCAGCTGTCTCCCCCTCAGAGGTACGCTTTCGGCGCAGGACAGGGGCATCCAGAACGGGGTAATGACTGGTCTGAGGCAGCTCCAGTGAAGAGCCAAGGCTGCTGTGCCAAGGACAGGCCGAGTCCTTTTGAGCTGGGTCACTATTTTCCTTCTCTGCTTTGGCTTTTTTCTCTGTCAGTGGGCTCTTGGGAGCCTCCAGGTGACTCCAAGCCACCCTTTGATTCTGCCTGACGGCCTGCTTGGGTTCTGCTTCCTTCTTCTCGGCAGGTGGAGCGGTGTTCTGAGCCTGCAGGGGCTGTGGGATCTGGGTGTACTGAATCTTGGGTGGTATCACAGGCACTGCTCTAGCCTGGCACATCTTAATCATGAAGGAGGTCCTGACCGCTGACACGCTGACAGGGGCAGAGTTACGACGGCCAGTGGTGGCGTGGGCAACCGCCAGGTAATCCAAGTCTAGATCCACGTGGGAATTGGAGTGAGATCCCCAGGGAATGCCTCTACTGGCAGCAGGGCAGGTAGTCAGCAGGGATGGCACAGAGTCACTGCTTTTCACTTCCTTCTGCCCGCACAGGAGGTTCCCAGGGGCAGAGGGCAGGGACAGGCTCTCAAACGTGAAGAAGTCTGGGGCTGGAAGGAGTGATTCCAAGTTGAGGGAGGAAGGTCTGGTCTTCACTTTTCGAGGTGTTTCTTCACTACCTTTATTACACAGATGTGACTCAGTGGCAGAGCACAATGCCTTGGTAACAGCCTCTCCTCCCAGGGAAGGCTCCTGAGACCTGGATAATTCCTCCTTTGTGTTCTTTGCCTGTGAAGAACTCTCTGGGCTATTTTGGTGTGGCAAAGGTACCTCAAGCTTTGAGCTCCAAGGCTTTTCTTTGCTCACATCTGCTTTCTTTTCCCCTGGTTCTGAAAGAGGCATTTGGGAGGGTCCTTCTTTCTCTGCTAGTGCTTCCTGCTTGGTGAGGGGACACCTCAGCTCCTCAGGTTTTGAAGGTTCTTCTGGGGCACTCGTGACATCTTTATCTTGCTTAACTTTGCCCAAACCAGAGGGGGAGATGGGTTGTGTTTTGGGCAGTTCACAAGTCACTGGCAGAATGTCACTGCATGGTGGCTGCTGGTCAGTGGCATCTATAAAAGAGAATGGGATAGTCCACAGACTCATCACCATGTCTTTACTGTCCAGGGAAAGGCTGCGACTGAATCGTGGTCTAAGAGAAAGGCCTGTCTCTGCTTTCTGGCTCTGTGGATGAAAATCCTGTATCATCTTCTCCTGAATATCCTTAAAGGTGGGGGAATGGAGTGGGCTTGTAACCCACTGGTGATCCTCCCATGGTTCCACAAGTTCTAAACTCTGCACGTTATCTGTCCAGGTATCCTCATCATCCTGGTCACCAACATCATGGGTTCTGCTAAGAACATTGCCCTCCTTCAGCTCCTGGATTCCAGCTCCACTCAGTGCTTTGGAGGATAATGTGTCCCTTTCATCAGCAGTCATTATCTCAGGCTTCTCCCTCTGAGTCTGGACTCTGGTAAGTCCATCCTTTTCCCTCTGAAGCTGACAAGTGCTATCTTTTTCTCTCCCTGACTCTGGGCATGCTCCTTTGGAACAAGAAAATTCATCACTTGGGGCAACCTCTTTACATTCTGATTCACTGTGAAGCTTCCAGTCCAGGGGAGGAGTGAGACTTTCACTTCTGCTGTCCACCACCGGGTGGTGACTCTTTTGAGCTGCTGTGCCAGTTGGAAGAGTACCCGGTTTGGGTAGGGCTGAAGCACAGCTCTGCTGTGCAACCACACCAGACAAAGGCACCGGTGTTGTTATCTGTGGAGTTCTGCTTGCAGATTTCTGCTCAGGCAGTGTTGGACTCTGCCCTGGGCCAGAGGAAGGACTATCTGATTGCACTGGAGAAGAGGATTCAGAAAGTGGGCCTGCCTTAGGGACAGTTGCTGTCAGGAGCAAGAGGTCTTCTTCAGGTTCAATAATTTTCAGTTCCTGCTGTATCTCTGGCCACAGTGGTTCTAGAAGGGCCTTCGCAGGGTCCCCCTCAGTCTGAAAAACAGAAGAAATACCATGACCTGGCAGCTCAAAGCTTTCCAGTCAATATGCTTCCATTTTCCTCTTAGAACAGACAAGTTACTGGATGAGCACACTCATGGGTACAGAAACACAGACATGCAAGGAAGGAAATAACGTCTATAAACAAGTGGGGTTATGCAGGAGAAGATCCAAGCTGCAGCCAAAACAAGGCCTGGACAGATGTGCTGAAAGGGTGAGGTGAATGAGTAGCTGGAACATCTCAGCCTGTTTCTCAGCTCTTCCCATTCAAGCTCACTTGATCTTGCCAGAGGATCTGCATTCCCAAATTGGACACGAACTGGAATGAATAATCTATTTGAGGAGCTATGCCAACAGATCTTTAAATAGCTGTCCAGATGAGTATCACTGTAAGAAACTTAGTGACAAAGCTCTGCAAGAGATACAGAGAATGCAAAAATAATAATAATTTTTAAAAAATAGAATCTGGAGAATGGAAGAAAAAAAAAAAAAAAGGACTGTTTAAGCTGTCCAGGACAAATAGGACAGAAACAAATGGAAGAGGAATTCAGAGACTATAGGTCAAAATGCTCAGATATCTGAAGAGCCTCAGAGCAGACAGAGTCTACTGGCTGCAGTTGTACAGTGGCAGGAAAAGAAGACCACAGTGGGTAGTTGTGTAAAGGTAAATCAGCACACAGTGATGTGGACAGAACTGAAATCAATGTGAGGTCAATTCCTGACCCTGTTTTGCCTAGGTCATAGACTGAGTTTTCATGACTATGGACACACAATGAAACAGCCTCCCAGTCACCACCATGACATTGCCCCCCATCTTTTTCCCCATGCCTTCTTCCTTACCACAGTTCTTAAGCAGGACCCTTCTGTCTTCGTCATCTCAGTCTCCAGCTGGCCACAGCTGCCTTCTAAGGAGACATCCTTCATCTTGAGCTGTCCTTGCTCTGCCTTGTCAGCAGGGAGTGGCCCCCGGTGAACCCCTGAGGCTGGTGCTTGTTCCAAGGTGGAGCTCTGCTCAGAGGACTGCTGGGGGCTGCTGGTGCTGCCTGTGCAGCTGCTTTGCCCACATAACACCTCCTGATTTTCTGCTGCTGGCTGTGGAGTTTCTAAGGCCTCAGGTTTCCTGCCTGCCACCAGATCCTCAGGGTGAGAGCCTGGATGGGAAACACAAAATGGGGACAATGCAGCTTCTTGTGACTTAAAACATGTGCCCTGAGACAAAGCAGTGCTATTTCAACCCAATTACAGCTAATAAAGTGCTCCCTCCAGGCACGACACAATGTTGATAGAAGGCCACCCACTTCCCCAGTCTTATTTTACCAACCTGACCTGCACCCACCCAACTTGGTCTCTTCCCTTCCACAAGAGCAGGCTGGCACAACCTCCACACCACCCAGCTGCAGACCACCTCCAGTAGCCCCGTAGAGGTTTCATATCCCCCTTTTTAACACCCTTCTTAACACCCTTTTACCTCTGGATGCTGATGCTGGCAGGCTGGGCGCCGGCTGTTTCTCCTTCCGCTCTGGTGCCTCTGTCTTCATGTGGGTCCCAGCTTCTAGGGCAGAGGGGCTGGTACTCTCAGCCACCAGTGAAGACAGCTCCTCTAGACTGGAGAGGGACAGCTTCTCTTTGGCAGGCACGCGGCAGGGCGTGCTGTTAGTGCTGATGACCGCAGACACCCGCAGTGGGACAGAGACAGCGAAAGGCTCTGAGATGTTCAGGGCTTTCCTCTGGTGACGAGGGGAGGCCTCCAAGGGAAAGAGGCTGCTTGGGAAGCCTGACTTGGAAGCTGTTTCAGAGGTGTAGAACATTCGGCCACCTTTGGGGCAAACCTGCTCGTTTTCAGCGTCCTCTGCTGCCAGGAAGACCTTCAGCTGCTCAGGGGGTGACTTTGCCTGTGGTGTGCGGGGTGGGCCTTTCTCCCCACTCAGCTCTGAACTTCCTTTGGCCCCCATGGCAGAACCTTCCCGCTCCCACTCATTGTCCTTGCTGAGGTCATAGGAGCTGCCTGTGCCTCCTGTCCGCATCTTCATCACCGGAACGAAGAACCCTCCGGTAGTCACCGTGCGCTTGAATCTGCTTTTTTCATCCTCCCCTAAAGATGGAATGATAGGAGGAGTTCAGTGGGAAGCAAAACACTGGTAAACAACCTTCCTCTGGGAGAAGCCCTCCTCAATCCCTCCCAAGATGAGTCCTGCCTTGGTGGACACCCACATTTCCCAGAGAGATGGGGTCACCAAGTGCTGATGGTTTTCCAGGCATAGGGCCTCCTTCAGACTGGCCCAGCATGGAAGATGCCCTCCAGTGGAAATCTCCTAAGGCTTTAATTAATCATAGAATCATAGAATCATAGAATGATTAGAGTTGGAAGGGACTCCCAGAGGTCATTTAGTCCAATCCCACTGCAAGAAGCAGGGACACCCCCAACTAGATCAGGTTGATCAGGGCCTCATCCAACCTGGCCTTGAACGTCTCCAGGGATGGAGCATCCACCACCTCCCTGGGAATTAGAGGCCTGTCTTAATGAGGTGCAGCCAAGCCTCAGGCTAGCGTTCCCTGCCCACCAAGATCACTACTCCAGGCTTTGCTGGCTTATCACAAGCACTTTTCACTTATGTAAGGGAATCTTGAGTCCAGAATAAGTAACAATGAAATCAGAGCAATCCCACTGCTAATTAAGACACAGCTAGTCACAGTGGTAACTCTCAGCATAAAAGACACAGAAAAGAGTTTAAAATATGTGCACACAAAAGCAGGGGCACACATCAGCAGCCAGGACATAAGCATAGGGAGATACACAACACGGTGGGGTAGGCAGAGAAACAGACCACTGCATCCAGGCAAGCCCGAGGGAGAGCTGGGGATGCAGAGGCACAGTCTTTCACCCTGACAGTACAGGCTCCTCATGCCTCACCTTCCACTGGCAGGGAACACAGCGAGTCCATGCTCTTCGCGGGACGGATAGTTGCTTTTTCTGTGGAAAACGAGTTTTAGAAGAAAGCTTCAGTTCCTGCAGCTCTGCAGGTTTCAGCCTATAGACTGAAGGCTACATATAGATGGGCATGCCAGGAAGACATCAAAGTTATTTTCCATTTCCAAGCATCCCCCACTCCATATCCACACCACGTGGCTTGTTCCCCACAACACTTGTCCACGCAGCTGGGGATCTGTTAACTCTACCAGGAGCTTTGCACCTGCCAGACATGCAGAGAGCTATATTTAACCCAGCCAACACCATCTCCACTCTGAAGAACTTAAGCATCCTCAGAGCTGATATGCACCACTACCCTCCCCAATCAAGTCAAGCTATTGGTTGTGGGGACTTTTTAATTAAACTGACATAAATGGCTTCTCACCTCTCATTCCTGATGGCAAATGTTAGGTTATTTTTATGTTACACACCCAAGCTCTTTTGCTGGCATGAGCATACCCTGCCTCCAGCAAGTATGCTGGGAAATTTACTAGGGGTGTATTTTCCTGGTCATCCTCACTGGACTTGGTTGTCCAGAAACAAGCTGCCATTTGTCACCAGACACTCTACAGGTCTCCTCCTGAGAGGTTTGGGAAGCATGTAGCTGTTACCGCTCTGAAAAGAGTAGATGGGGAGAATGTAGCTGGCGAGGAAGACAAGTTTGTCTCTGGCAGGCCAGAAAGTGTCTGTGGAGCTCTGGAAAATGTCTGGTAGGAAAGTTTGCTGTTTACAGCAGTGCATAAAGTAGGTAAGGCAGAAAGTGAACAGGCTTGTTGGACTTCACTTGTTTATATAATTAAGGCTTCAGGGACTGACTTTCATATGAATGTCAGAGAAACTCCAGCTACTTTTTGTGTTTACATGGAGCCCTGGCTACTTTTTACGTTCATATGGCACGATGTCTTGAGCACTACTGGCTCTGCTTTCCCAGAGGAACAGGATTCAAGCTGTGGATCTCACATTTTATATGACTTGCAGACTTGTGTGCACGGACACAAAGTGTTCTAAAGCATGTGCTGAATTTCAACAGCAAGATCATCTGTTTCCTCACATTAGGTTGTAAGCAGAGAGCACACAAAAATACAATGTGGCAGCTTCTCAAAAGCATTGCTTCAGTGCCTAAATCTCTGCATGTGGTTGTGTGTTCTGCTGGTGAGAACATTCAGCCTCCTATCACACCATACTATGCCTGGGGTAAGGCTGGGTCCCAAGTATCACTGGGCTCCAGTCATCTCTGGGTATCCTTAGGTGAGAGCTATTCCTTATCAAAGTGAGAAGGTGATCCCATGATCAGTATAGGATGGAGAGCTATTTTGAGGTCTGTCATGGGTACCCTATACATGTACCCCTCTTTACATGCAAAACATGGTGGAAGGCAGGTGTCCATAAAGAACTGGATCCAGTATTTGGCTTCACCCTCACTTCTGATCCAGATAAAGCCTCTCTTACATGTGGTGGTATGTAATGCTGGCAACACTATTTTAAGTCTTGTTTGGTAGTGCTCCTCCAAGCACCAGCTCCATGAGATTATCTACAGAAAATCCCAACTTCATCTTCTTTTTAAAAAGTAAATGTCTTGTCTTGAAGATACTAAAAAACCTAGGACAAAACCAGTTCCTTATGAAACAAGTACTAAAGGGTATGCTTTCTTTAAAAAATTGTAAGGATTTTTAAGCCAACTTCATGATTTTTAGAACTTGAGTCATCATTTCTGAACACTGGGAATTGGCACTGCCATGTGATTTTCTAGGAAGACGAGTGTTTAAGAGCTTGCAGCTCAGGAGGGGCTAGAACTTGGGATCACAGCCAGGAGAAAAGACAAACTTCTCTCTTGTAAACTCTGCAAAAGTAATAGCTTTGCTCAAAGCACTGAGAGCCAGCAGCCATAGGAACTCCTGGAGCCTTGTTTTTCACAAAGACACCACATGCAGTTGGTTCTTTACTGCCCTTTGGTGGAAAGACAGCCTGGAAGGACAGACATTCACCCAGGACCGTGTAGGGAACGTTAGGAGCAGGAGACTGGCTAGGCTGAAAGAGTGGACTAACCCAAACTTACATCACATTTCCTAGTCCCCAAGCTTGAAAGCTGGTCAACAGGAGCCTGTTCATTGTATAACAAAATGAAATGTTTACTGTAGCCAGCTGACACATCCTCCTGGAAAGGCTGCTTCTTGCCACCATGTGAAAATGAGATGTGCATGAAACCAGGCCACCAACATGACCCCATTAGATTATCTCAAGTCACTACTAGTGTCATGTGGATACAGGTTGCCCCATGCTATCAATATCACAGGGGAATGCTGCAGAGAGAAATACTTGACTGAAAAGTGTGTCCTTACCAGAGAGCTTCTGTGCCCTCACGAAGACACTCCCGTTGCGACTTAGTTTTGACTTCGATTCTGAACCAGAACGGCCCAAGTTAAATATCGACTTCCATTTCTTGGATTTGGTAGATAGTTTTCTCCTGGAAGGCAAAAGGGCTCAGGAGGTTAGTGAACCCTAGAGACTTCTGTCTTTTTAATATCCCAGGAAAGCCTCTGAGCTTCCTCCCTTCATCACTGTCTCTCTTCTCTTCTCACACCTCTTTAAACTGTAAGGTGTGCAAGACATAGATACACAACAATCACCAAATTCTGCAAGTGACTTATCTGTATTGCTGATTTAACCATGTCATGGGTGGAAAACCACCTAAGCTGACTCCTCAGAGAGTTGGTTCAGGCTACAGCAACTATGATTAAATGATCAGCCATGCTTGTCTCTGAAAGGAGAGGTTTCTGAGGCTGGAACTATCTTGCAATGCAGTAAGGAAAAATTGCCTTTTAACAGGTTTTAATGATGGAGTGCAGGATAAATTCCAGAGAACTGATGGAACCAGTATTATTTCTCAGTGTACAGAGCTCTCCTTTAAAGTCCCCATGTCTTGCAGCTTTTATGAATTTGAGAAAATAAAAAGATCCCTTATCACAAACTAGCTATTAATGCTTCTCAGGCCAACTTTAATTTAATCATAGGTATTATATGATCTTGTGCAAGTATAATGTACTAGCCAAAAAGGAGGAGGCTTAAGGGAATTATATCAATTTCTTGTAATTCTCAGTGGGGGTGGCACACCAGTTCCTCATGTCCCTTTGGAAATGTCAGCTTTAAACAGAAAGAGGCTGCTACTCCTGAAGACAGTTTTCTTCTACATCTATTACTGCATGATGCTGTGTTTCAGCTCTTTCACATACCCATTCTGGCTCCTCCTTCAATATCCCCCTCTTCCAGAGCAAGAACCCTCTTATCTCCCTGCCTTGTTCTCAAGAGCTTTCTACCCCCACAGTTCTGCTTTTCTTTCAGATCATTACTCAGAAGAGCTCGAATCTGTCCTATGAAGAGGATTAATACCTCGGAGATAGGAATGTTTTCTTCAAGTGAGACAGAAAAAGGCATTTTAGAGGGGGATACACCCTTTTTTCTTAAGCTGGATATGTTCTTGCCAGTATTCTGTTAGATTACTCCTTTTTTCTATGATATATCAAGTGCAAATCTTTGCTCTGGTGCACTATGGGTCAGTAGATTAATGAGCCTCCTGCTGCAAAGGCTATAATCTCTCAGAACCAGCCAGTAGATTGGCCACATATTAATAGGCAGACCAATAGATAAATACTTATGTAGTGCCAACATCTGCAGCAACTTCAGCTGAAATTAGATTTTTCTCCTGGCACAGGCATAGATGACATAGGGGCCACTGTGTAAATATCTCTCCTTACTAGGAGTGAGAATTCACCTTGCTGCTTGGCTATGAGTGCAGAGGAACCTGGAGAACAAAGAAACAGGGCAGGTCAATGCCACCAGCTGCGTGCAGTGGACCAACTGCCAGCAGGTGGAACTCGTAGGAGAGCTGTGCCTGGACCTGCTCCACATTGTAGCCCATGTTTAGCTAATCCTGAGCTGACACAAGGATGTTGACACAAGACAACTAGCTCCTCCTGAAGAGGGTGTGTTAGGTTCTGCCCCGATGGAGGGATGAGGACTAGAGGAGCTATGAACCCAGACACTGGGATGCTTCTCAGGAGCAGCTGTGCCTCTTTTGAGAAGGGCACAGCATTTTCTCCCTGCAGTGGCTGTAGATCCATGCATGCAGGCTTGGGGACATCACACTAACAAAAGTCTCATTCCTGACCACACTGAAGAGCATGCACTCTTATGTTGTCTGCACTTCACACTCATCTTGGCACTTACTTGCTGTCTGGGAGGTCAACAACTGTGTGGAAGAGGGAGCCAGTCACAGGGACAATTTCAGGCAAGCTGTTCTCCCGTCTCTCCTTCCGTGCAGGGTGGGAGGCAGACAGACTCCGTGCCTGAGCTTCTTCCAGGCTCACCAGTTTCATTGGCAGGGAGGCTGAGGGGAGGCTCAGGCTCTTCACAACCGATGTGCTCTCTGAAAAGCAAGAAAATACATTCCAGCCTGGGGTGAGGAGAGACGAGAGCAAGAGCTTCATGTCTTTATTTAACTGGAACATCTCCTGTGGAGGGGGAAAGGAGCAGCACATGCAGGGAGAGAGGCTTTTTTATCAGATAAGTCTTCCATCTTCCCAGCAACCTTATCCATCTGAGAGCATTCTCAGCAGGGTCCACACTCACCAGCCACAGACTGTGTTGCACAGACTTGCTGCCTCTGCTATAGACACTGTGGTGTGAAAGAAGGATCTCTGCAAACCACCAGGATTCATACATTCCCCTTTCTCCTTTCTCCTTCCCTCCCTTGCCAGATTTTGGATCCCTTCAGTCCCCACTGAAACACGGTGCTTAATTCTTTCATTTCCACATCTTCCTTCTTTTCTTGTTCCAGGAAGGGGGTCTGTTCTAAAAAAGAGCATTATTTTACCTTCCCAATGGATTTCAGGGCTGTGGAAAGGAGTGTGACTGACAGCCCAGAAAACTGAGGGTCTCTGTTTAAGTTGGCAATGGCAAAGACAACTTCCCACATGCTACCCAATAACAGTCCTGTCCTAAACAGACCTCCCTGACATGCAAGAAGGAAGCACAGTCACTTCAGCCCATTAGGTACTTAACCCTTCTGCTACAGCAGGGTGCAAGAGGGGCTTTCCCACTAAGAAATTCACTGGATCCATCAGTATGTTCCTCTCCTGACTCCACACAGATGTTTGAGGCCAGCAGAACCCAGCACTTGCAAAACTTGTGTCAGGTTAAGGTCAGTGACCTGCAGTACAGCCAGATCCCTTGGAACTGTGGATTCCTAGGACATACTAGCAGGGAGTGGTACATGTTAAGGGAAAGGTGATGGGACAAGCTGACACAGGGCTTGAATGCAGAAAGGTTATTCCCTCACTTCTGCAGGTATTCTGCAGTCCTCCCAGAGTGTAAAACAGAACAATTCATGTTTCTCAAATTATGTGAGATCACTGTAGATCCAAGCCATCCCACTTCCCAGGCTTAAAAGCATTTTGACAACAAACCTGTCACTAAATAAGAAAAAATAGCATCTCCCAAGACTGTTGATGGCCCAGAATAAACCCCAAACCAAATAAAAAACCAAACCAACATCCTTGATAAAACATCTGCAAGTACAACAAGTAAGTTTTTTAGAACACAAGCTTAAGTTTCATCTTGGGAGTGTGACCTGTGACATATGTGGATATAGTGGCTGCAGGGCAGGTATCGTTGGTATGAGGAATTATAACTGGGGGAGACTGAGAGAAGAATTGAGGCTGTGGGTGATGGGCTCAGAGAGAAAGTTTAGGCCAGGGTTGAGAAGCAGAAAGGGTGATATCATGCAGATGAGCCATAGGGCTGTCTGGGAGCACACTGAAGGAAGCTAGTATTCAAAAAGAAAATGCAGCAGATGGGGATGAAGAGGATGAGAGAAACGAGGGATTGGGCTCAAGGTGTGTTTGGGGGAGACTCTGAGAATGGTAAGGGTTGATGGGGCTCACAGCACCTGATGTGTAGAGGTTCAGGGAGGTTGTTACCTATGCTCTCTGCACAGCTGGCTTTTCTGTTGTTGTTGAAGAGCTGATCCACGTGATTCAGGATGAACTCGATCACCAGCTGCTGCACTCGCACCTCCAGAAAAGCTGCATCCCCATTGCAGCCAACTGCCTCGATCTCCTTTGACCTGCACCAGGAAAGAGGCACACCAGTAGTCAGCAGTTTGCCATGGACAGCCCCTGGGAAGGAAAGATCAGCTTTCTTCCTGCAAGACTTGGAACAGGGATGTTTGCTCTAGCTGCATGTCCTGCTCTCCTTCCCTCAAGGGCCATCATTCTCTTTGCCTTTCCACTCTTTTAAAAATTATTTTCCTTGTTTTCTCTGTCACCTTTGCTGCTTTTTTTCCCTGCCTGTGTCATTTTCCCTACTTTGCTTTTACGTTCTCCAGCAGTAGATGACTTAGGAGTCTCAAACTCCACTCTTCTCCCTCTGTGCTCCCCTTTTAGCTATTTTGAAGTTGAGCCTGAAAGACAATGCAGGAGCTTTCAAACACTGCTTCCAGTTCCTTACTCAATGCTTCCATCATCACTTGGTGAAATCCCTTAGAACTCTGCCCAGGTCTTCTCCTCTCCATTATTTTCCAGTGCTTTACCAAGTGCTTTAGTAGTCTCTTCTCTGCCCTCCCTGCACTCCCACATTCCCGCTCTTGCTTTCAGCAAAGGAACATTTCTTATCTTGACATGCCAAAGTGTTGCTGAAGAAATTATCTCTGGGCAATGGATCCTTTGTAAAGTTAATGACTGGTGTGTTAGATAATAGCTCGGGGCATTGCCAAGAGGATAACCCTGTAAGGAGACGGCAGTTGCAGTGCTTGCTCCTTTCTTACCCTCCCTGGGACTCGCACGTAGGAAATATTACAAAAGGAATCAGACTTTGGGTCTTTTGGACAAGGATAGATGCTAGAGTGACAATGCCTCAGCACTAAAGCTCCACTCTGCCATATTCAAGAGAGTCAAAATTTGGTTCATTTTCAGAAGCTGCTTTGCCCATTTTGTGACAAAGCTTTTCAGGCCTGTACCCTCCCTCCTGTTTTCTGCCAGCCCAGAGCTCCCCCCCACCAAACTCTTCCAGTTCCCTCCTGCCCAGCTTCAGTCCTGGCTTTTCCCTGCATAGACCACTCTTCCCAACAGATAGGTATGGGATGGATAGGGAAGAGAATTTCAACAGGCTACAAAACATTTTAAAAAAACTTTAAAATTCAGGTACTATTTTCTTTTTTTCTACTGCTTAGCTCTACAGTTCATCAGCCAAACCTTTGCTGGAGGAGTGTGAGGCGTAGCAAACATGACAAACTAGATGGTGACCTTGAGATCTGACACAAGCTGCCACCTTAAGCCCACCAAGCTCATCTCACTCATGCTCAAGCAGCATTACTGCCCCACTGCACTCCCTGCAGAGCCTTGCTGTCTCACACCACCCCACTGCAGAAGCACTGGCACTGACAGAAATGTCATTTCCGTTCCACAGCGATGAGCTAACTCCTCATTTTTAAATAAGTGTACTCAACTTGCAAGTAACAGTATTGTTTTTATAAGAAGCACACAAAGCCACAAACTTCCTCAGATGCTGGCAGTAAGGCCTCAGATTATTCAACCAGGAAGATTTTTTCTCTCCTTGTAAAAGTTGTTTGCTCTGCTCCAGCATTCCCTTTAGCTGTTCTGCTTTTATCATAGAATTTTAAGGCTGGAAATGACCCCTAAGATCATCCAGTCCAACCATTAACCTACCGCCACCAAGTCTACCCTTAGACCGTGTCCTCAAGCACCGCATCTCCCCGTCTGTTAAACACCTCCAGGGATGGGGACTCAACCCCCTCCCTGGGCNTCCCCTCAGTCTCCTCTCAGTCTCCTCTTTTCCAAACTAAACACCCCCAGCTCCCTCAGCCTCCTCATAGGGCCTGTTCTCCAGACCCTTCCCCAGCTCCCTCAGCCTCCTCGTAGGGCCTGTTCTCCAGACCCTTCACCATCCTCGTTGCCCTTCTCTGGACACGCTTCAGCACCTCAACATCCTTCTTGAAGTGAGGGGCCCAGAACTGGACACAGTACTCGAGGTGAGGCCTCACCAGTGCAGAATACAAGGGGATTATCACCTCCCTGGTCCTGCTGGCCACACTGTTCCTGATCCAAGCCAGGATGCCATTGGCCCTCTTGGCCACCTGGGCACACTGCTGGCTCATGTTTAGGCGGCTGTCCCTGTCTCTCTCAGCATTTCTCTCAGAGGATGGGTCTCTAGGCTCAGGTGCCAGCCCTCCCCTTAGAGCTCAGCATGGTGCTCTGGATTAAAGGCCCGTGTACTGTACCTGAGGAGGTTAGGAGCCCACACCAAGGCCAGGTTTCTGGTGTGCATGTTAGTCATGTTGCTGAAGGAGGCCAGGTGAGTCAGGTGCTTGATCAGGTATTCCAGCGTTCTGCAGCAGTTTCAGATGAAAAGAGAAAAAAACTGTCAAGTGACCACTGCCTGCCCACTGGGAATTAAGTTCTGGAAATCAACTCCAGTGCTGTTTCAAGCAACATTCCCTGAGGGTGAAGGTCAACACAGTGTTCCTCAGCACCTTGGCAGAGACATTCTCACCTGTAGTGCGATGGGGGGAGCTCCTGGATGACATTTTGAATTCGTGCCAACTGCTCGTCCTCAGGGAAGCGCGACACTGCTTCCTGTGGAGATAGAAGGAAAGAGTCTGACCTGGCAGTGGACTCAAGGGAAAAGGAAGAGGGATAAGGAGGGTCACAGGAGACAGCTTGACTCTGAGGGCTATTTCTCTTGTTACCTTACAGAGCTGTTGGTAGGAAGACTTGCTTTGTGTTCCCAGCACAACAGAGGTTTGCTGCGCTGTCATTTTATATCTCAGTACATCCTTCCCACATGTTGGGACAGGGTGGTCAATGTTTTGGGGAAAGGGGTGCTTAAGGACAGAGAGCTTCAATTAGGAATTATGTTTCTTTTCTTCTTTTTGTTCTTTTACAACTTGTGCAGTGATAGGTGGAATAGAAAAAAAAAAGAGAAGTGACAATAATGAAAAAAAATGGACCCTCCAAAAAAACTGTGCTAAAAATAAAATAGATCATCCAAGCCCCATGTTACGGAAACAGCTGGGATATATGTGCTCCATATTAATTAAAATACACAATATTTTCAGCTGCCATATGAAGATAGCTGTAGGGAGTGTTTTGTGTTGTTTAGCATCTTTTATGATGGAAGAAGCCTTAGCAAAATCCAGGTGGATTAATTAATTCTTATACTCAGGGTTAGACTAGGTTAGACAGAATCAAAGGTTTACATTTTTGTTTTGAGCAAGTCTTTATGGACCAAGAGCTTAGCCATGATAAGCTTTTGTCTGCATTCCTAGAAGTTTACTACACTGGTATTCATCTGTTCAGCTATTCCCTTTCAATATTTGTGCTTTTTGAGGAAAAACCACCAGTGAGTTCAAACAATGCATGACTGTCTGGGAACCTCCTGCCACTGGAGTTTGGAGACCATTCAGAGAAAGACACTGGGACCCACAGTGCCAGTAGAGGCTTTGCCTGCAGACAGATGTCAGACCCACTAGGGAAGGAAGGAAATAACCCACCCCAAATCATCCATCACTTAGGCATCATGAACCTCAAATTACCAGCTACAACTAGAGAAGCATCTTCTTGTCCTTGAGGTCACTACAACATCCACATCCACCATCTCTGTGCTGGTCACTGTGCTTTTCCCAGCAGGCCATTTCTTGTGTACAATCACCATCAAACTAAACATTGCCAGTTTCAAAGCCAGACATAAATGTGAATCGTGTTTCATTCCCTAGCTCTGTGAATCGAGACCTAGGTCCAATAGTTTGAAGATACTCACTAGTCTGATGGCCAAGAAAACCGAATGAGCTCTCTAATTCACCATGCTGAGACACAAATGCACTTGTTTTGCCCAAAGTAGAGGTAGGTTAACTCCTTCTAGTCCTTTTTACCCATGGTGACAGCTCTTTTTTTTTTTTCTTTTTTCTATTTTTTTAAAGCCTATTACCATCAGCCCAGAAATCCTGACTATAAGAACTCTATGATCTTCACACAAGGATTCCAGATGAATGGCCTTGCTAAGCTGGAGAAAAAGGGAAACACAAACTTTAACTGGTGCACCTAAACCATTGTAGTTTGGCTAGATTGTACACAGTATTTTCTCATTCAGTGCTGGTTTTTATTCCCTTATTTAACTTCAGGTCTCAAAGCCCTAACTCTCGGACAGCAAGTGAATAGCAACCTATCTGGTGTCATGACCCATTCAACCTCCAACTCACATTTCTGACCCAGTGTTGTACCTTTGAACACTGAGGTCTTCTCTGAAACTCAGGATTAACTCAGCAGAATACAGAATTCAAGGAAGAACCAGTAACTGCATTTGTTACATGCCAGATAATATGTGAACTCATGTCATTTAAACTTTCTTCTTACAAATGAGAAGAGAACACTCAGAGAATAGCAGAAGGTATGTAAAACACAATTTTAAATCTTGGTTTTTGTTTTTTTTTTTACTCCACTGGTGATTCTGGGAGTGCAGAATTCACAAGCCCTGGAAGCCACAACTGGAATAGAGCCCCAAGAGAGAAGGTAGGCTTGGCATCCTACAGCTGATTTGCTCTGAGTAAATACTCAATCCCTGTAAGATCACATTAAAACAAGCCCAGGAGATGTAAGTTACCTGCCCATTAAACAAGCATCCATCACCAGAAGACAAAATGGCAAGATGGAGAACATGAGTTTTGCCAAACCCGTCGGTTAGTGAGGTCATGACTAGGATGTTACATCTGCGAACTTGACACAGCAATGACCAAAAGGCCAACCCCTCCCTTGCCATTAAGAATTTTACTTTCCTTGGCCACAAATGTCTGAATCACTCTGGTGACTCAAAGTGGAGCCTGTCCCATCTCAGAGACAGCTCTGGCTGAGTCAGGATGGGATTAACATGCATCCTTTACTCCTACCAGCGCTCTCCTGCCAAGGCACAGCTGCCACCGTTCCCTGCACAGACACCCCACGTGTACACACGCTCCTAGCAGGTTTCCTGCTCCTTGGGGAATTGGTCTTTTTAATTTCTTTCCTCCTGATATCTGACTGTGCTTCCTGTCAGCTGGGTTACCCATTATAAATCGCTTCTGAGTAGACTTGGGAGAATAATGGATTTTGTGGCTGAGCGGACAAACTAAAAAGCCAAAGATTAAAAAGAAAAATTTTTTAAAAAAATCCCTTTTAGGTCAAACCAAAGTGATAACATTTTGAGGAGCTGGCACAAGGTTTGAAAAAAACAAGTGTTTGAGGTTGAAAAAAGCATCACACTCAAATAAAAGGGAAAGAAGTTATAATTTAAATTTGAGGCTGTTTAACCCTTTTCTGAACGATGTTTTTATTTGTGGGATAGATGTGTTGATTTAATGTTGAAACATTTCCTTTCAAAAGTATTTGTAAGAGAAACATTTAGACAGTTACAGAAGTGTTTTCCCTTTTGTTTTTGAATAAAACTAGTTACCAAATGTATCTAACAAAAATCTGCAAGTCATCAGCCCCAAACTGCACTTTTCAGCAAACATTCTTTCCTAAAAAAGTTTCCATCTAGATCTTCATCTTTCCTTTAGAGCATTTTTCTTTCATAAATCAGTACTGATAGCCAGAAAGACACCAGCCAAATAGTTTTAACAAGGAGACTCATCAGTTACCATGAATGGCTGAATAATACCCTGTGTTTTCAAGATCCTTGTCCATCCTGACTGTCTCTACTTTACAAATCCCACCCAGTATCATCTGGATCCCTATATCCTGATATTTTTTCAGATCTGCTCAGAATTTTGATCGAAGTTTTGACTGAACAATACCTTGAAACACAGTAAAAATGTTGCTTAAAGTTTGGCACTGAAACAACACTATTGCATATCTGTCAGGCAGCACAGTGAGTCAACCCACATCCCATGTTCCCCAGCTCATTTGCCGTCTCTCTCAGCTACCTGACTTCTTACAGCAGGTTGTTCCTTGGCTGGTCCCATTTGATTTTGCCCTCCAGCAAGCCCCCTTGAACAGGTAGGCCTGCCTCTTCCCACAGTGGGCAACAGGCAGTCTTTGGAGAACATCATCATCTTGTGTGGACCCTGTGGGTCTCTCTCAGTGCCTCCTGTGCCACCTAGAAAGTGCTTGATTTAGGATGGAGACCACGAAACACCTGAAGCTAAGGCTGCTTGTCACTTCCCATTTCATTTGGACATGATTTTGTGAAACCTCTCTGCAACAGCTGACATTTTTTGGTGATGTCTGTCCCCTCCAGCTCCCAGCAAATGGGAAGGAGTAGGATGACAGAAATTCTTAACAAAGGACGGATGTTTCTAACGCTGAGGAAACAACCCTTTCCATCCCCCCACCCCAGTTGTTTTAAGAAGCCTGTGGATGCTTTTAGCTGAAAATTCATACCTCTGGCAAGTAAGATTGCAGCCTGAGTGACTGAGTTTAAATTTGTTAGTGTCATAAACAACTGAAAGTGGATTTAGAGAAGTAAGAAGCAGGCAACCTTAACAAGAAGCATCGCTTGCTGTGCCACCTTTTAATAAAATATTATCTGTCATCAAAATTGGCCAACTCTCTTAAAAATTCAGGCTTTGTGGTCTTATTTTTCTGTTCTCCCGCAGTCTGTTCCTAGGCTCCAACTGTATCCATGTATTATCTATGGTTGTTTTGCAGATCAAGTTACTACTCTTTGAATTATAATCCCTTTAAACATGGTTAGAGATTTCTGCTTTGGCCAGCTGCCACTTTCCTCCACCATTTGAATTTATGATATGGTGGACCTGATATACCATAGCTGGCATACCCTGTTTCATCATTTGTATCTGACAAACTGCATGAAAATTGCTACAGATGCAGAAAAGTTGGTGCTTTTCACATGGGCTGACCAATCAGTTTGTGTGGGTGTCAGGGGCTGTCAGAGGGACAAGGAGGAGGAAACTGCATCCTTGTGACTATGATCACAAGTTCTGGGTGACCCAGAAGACACTCAGTGATGGACAGTAATGAGGAAAAGAAAGGGAATTAGTAATTCTGGGAGGAGGTGCACAGTGGGGAGAAAGAGGAACAGCAGGGAAACGATATGGTGAAAAAAAAATGAGCAAAATGAAGGCAAGGAAACAGCAGAGTAACCAAGAGAAGTAAACATGAAATCAGGGAAAGAAACAAGGACAGGGAAAGAAAGCCAGAGCAAGGCAAGAAGGGAAGAGCTCTGAGAAGTGTTTATACAGATAGATGCACCAGAAGCCAGGACACTGGAGCGAGTCCCAAACAGCTGTCATGGAGAAACCTGCAGCTCATCCACGCTGCTGGAGAGGAACGAGAGTGGCAAAGGGTCTCACCGTGAATTTCTTGTAGAGCTCATAAGTGAGGAGAGGGTTGGGCAGTTCCCTGAAGTACAGCTTGCAGAGGGACCCCACACAATGGATGTCTTGGAGGTAAACTTCCCTTGTCAGATCCGGGCATTGGTCAGAAACAAACTCTTGTCTGGAACAATATAGAAACATAACAATGTAGGCAAATAAGAGCTGTGAGCATCCCAGAACTCCACCCTAAGTACTTTTTTATGGGCTAGAGGAAAAAAAAACAATCTGGAAAAAGCAGAGATGTTTCTGCAGCCTGGCCAGAAAGATCAGAGGATCAGGCCCTGAGGTTTCAACTAGTCTCTGGTTTCCATAGCAGTCCCTGACCTGAAACTAATATAAAGAAATTGCTTTGTCTTGAACTGAGTGAGAACAACTCAGCATTTGTGCTGAGACCCTCCAGGCCTTTCCCACTAATAGATTCAGAGGGAGATGTGTTTTTTCTTTGTCATGGACTAACCTCTGAAACACGCTACTTCTCTGTGACCAGCTTTGGAGACAGATTCTCTTTTGGGTGGGTGTAGAGTTCTGTTGTCCCAAATCTACTCCTGAGGGACTAACAGTGAAACGAGACCGGTGCAGTGTCACCAAGTCCTCCTGGCACTCGGACAGACTGCCCTTACCTCAGCTTCTGTATGTTGGATGTCACTCCCGAGAGGCGATAGATCCCGTCCACAATGCCATGAGTCTCAATGAACTCCGCACAGCTCTTCAGCACGTAGGGGACTAGGAGAGGAAAGCAAGGCAAGACACTCAATGAGTACACACCAAGAACTTCCACAGGTCACCACAGAGGAGGGAGGTTCATGAAACAAGAGCAGAGGCTCTCTGCAGGTGCA
Source organism: Heliornis fulica (assembly GCA_013399135.1). Classification (NCBI taxonomy): domain Eukaryota; kingdom Metazoa; phylum Chordata; class Aves; order Gruiformes; family Heliornithidae; genus Heliornis; species Heliornis fulica. The sequence continues at coordinate 440,469 of VXBZ01009386.1, forward strand.
GGGAAGGGTACTTTAATGGCAGAGATACAGAGCAAACCCCAAATAAACCTCACAAAGTGGCTGTGGTCAATTTGAAGAGTGAAGATGTGCTGTGGTTGTTGGGTCATGTCATGGTCATTGCTATATGAGCTCAAAGTCACAGAAACGTTGTGGGATGAAAAGTAGCATTTCTCTCTCTTTTTCTTTTCTATGCAGAGAAAGAGTCAATTTCATTCTAATTGAAAGCATGAGGTAAAGTATGAGGTCCTGGGAACCTCCCCCCTCCTCAAGACAGAGTTCCAGCCTCACTGGATCATGCCAAAAGGTCTGATTGGCTTGGATAAAAATCAGGGAAGCCTTCACACTTCCATATAAGCCTACATACCCACAGTTTAGTGCTCATAAACTCCCGCAGAGGGGGTATAAAGTTCAAATATTGACTAGATCTGCACACTGACAAAATCTGACATTGGCTTCAAAAGAACTCCATCAGCGCAGCCAAAGACTTAACCAGCCTTAAAGCTGAGAGGAGCCTGAGGCACAGCATTTGCATGCTGACCTGGACCCAAAGCATATGTTTATTTTTGCCCCATTATATAGGTATAGGAAACCCTCATTCTCTTGGTCAGACCAAGCCTCCCTGTCCCCAGTACTATAACAACTCTAGCTGTAACAATAACAGTAGGAGAACCCTTCCTTATTAGGTGCTGGAAACTACTATGTATTTAATGCAATGCTTCACACAGCCATAAGCACAAAAGTCAGTAAATGCAGATGTTAAAAGTTCCCTGCTGTAACGCTGACACTGCTGCATTGGGCATCCAGAACACCACATGGAAGAAAACAAAGCCACAATTTGACTGGAAAGCCAGGCATAGCAATTACCGCATCTTCGCCACACCACAGAGATAATGCCTCTGGTTAGACCTTCCCTGACTCCTTCTGCTTGAAGCTCAGGCCCACAGTGGTGTTAAGATGTGTTTCACCAGGCAGGATCCAAAGACAGCATTCCAAGGACAGCTGGAATGAAAGGCAGCTGCCTCACTTTGTGTTTCTCATGGGTGCCACTGAGGGCAGAGACGGGTCATGGGTGGATTTGCCTCTACCAAGCTGCCCAGGGCACAGGCTCCAGTGAGGAGGACTCCCAAGCTGGCATCTACGTCAGTGACCTTACTGAGCCCAAGTGTTACCCTTCTGTCTCCTCACTCTTACCAAGGGGGGTGGGTAAAGGGGTCCTTCTTGTGTGTCCCTCCTCTTTTGGCCAGCCCACATGCAGGAACACACAAAAGCACCAGTGATTCCTTGGAAACCTGAATGATTGAAACAGACTAATTCTCCTCAGCTAAAGGAGCCTCTTTAGAACAACAAGGACAATTTGACTCTGTTTTTTTTAGCAGGTAAATTAGCCATTCTGCCTCACATTAAAAGCCCCTTGGCTGATTTTTAAGACCCTTAAGTTGTTGGGATAAGACTAATAAAAGAGCTTCTAGCAGGGGCTGTAGCCTACTACAACACCAATGTTCATGGGAAAACATCAACTTGCCAAGAGAACAGGGGAAGTCTACAGTGTCACAGCTTCATCCATGGCACTCACAGAGTGATAGGATTCTCTCCTCAAGGACTTTAGAGAAGAAGGCACACCAGCATAAGCACCTTTCAGAAGGTACTCGGGAAGTATTCATTTCAGTGCCTACTGCACTCACTTCCTAAGAGGACCATATGACGTGGAAAGAGACAGAACAAAAGAGAAGCATGAAAATTCCTTAAAACCCTGTCAAAGTGACAGATCTAGAAAGAGGACCTTCCTACCACTGAGTAAGGCCTGATTATCTGTCACTGCAGTAGGGAACACAGATCATGGGATGATGAGCATTCTAGAAATATAAAAAAATATTAAAAAACAAAGGACAGGCAAATGACTTCAGGCCACTTCTTCATTTCTGTCTGGTCAGGCTGTACTGTCATTGTGGCAGGGGCTAGACACACACAGCATATTAAGATTTCCTTCTTAATGGGGAGCTCTGGGAATAAATCTAATGTAAATGGCAAAGAAGAAAGCTAGACTGATCCATGTTCACTCCAGATCCATTTGGCTGGGAGAATGGGTGGACCATTCTATTCCACATGGGAAAAGGAGAATTAGTTGAACAGAAAAACTATTTGAAAAGAAGAGTTACATGAGGTCTGCTAAAAAATTAAACAGCTTTTCATATAGACAAATTTCATGTATATGACTGACTCCCACACCAATGGAGTCTGTGCCCACAGCACCCTTGGTTATATAGTTTTTAAAACCTCACTGTTACTAATAAGCAGATCAACTAAAAATGCATATACTGATGTTTGTTGTGACTACTTTGACCTCTTGAAAGTAAAGACATTTAAATCACACTTTAGTTTGTGCTGAGTTTTAGGTTTCCGTGGGATAAATTAGGTCAAGAGGCCTCAGGCAGGTAAGCAAACCTCTCACAGGAAAGCCTGAGAAAGCTTGATCCATCTGTTGAGTACTGGTAAGCAAAAAAAGGGGGCCCAAGGGAAGTAATCTGTAACAAACATAGAATCCATCCCATTTTCATAAGTGGGTGAAAACTTCAGAGCAAAGACAAACCTTATTGTCTGAAGACAGACAGATAATCTGCAGATACCTCTTACTCCAGCCCTGCAGTCTTCCCTGCTTTTTCCAGCCCTGGGCTTCTCAAATTCCTGAGTGGCTCTGATCTCCTGCAAAGCTGAGTCTCTTGGGAACTTGGGAGAGGTGAGGTTAGAGCAGCAGCGAGAGGCTCCCTCCCAATTCCAGCCATAGAATCATAGAATCATAAAATCATAGAATTTTTAAGGCTGGAAAAGACCCCTAAGATCATCCAGTCCAACCATTAACCCACCTCCACCAAGTCTACCCTTAGACCATGTCCTCAAGCACCGCATCTCCCCGTCTGTTAAACCCCTCCAGGGATGGGGACTCAACCCCCTCCCTGGGCAGCTGTTCCAATGCTTGAGGACTCTCTCAGGACAGAAGTTCTTCCTAAGATCCAACCTAAATTTTCCCTGGTGCAGCTTGAGGCCATTTCCTCTAGTTCTGTCGCCTGTTACTGGGGAGAAGAGACCAACCCCCACCTCACTGCAACCTCCTTTCAGGGAGTTGTAGAGAGCAATAAGGTCTCCCCTCAGTCTCCTCTTCTCCAAACTAAACACCCCCAGCTCCCTCAGCCTCCTGGTAGGGCCTGTTCTCCAGACCCTTCCCCAGCTCCCTCAGCCTCCT
>VXBZ01009386.1:444050-454791 GCA_013399135.1 Heliornis fulica
GGTGGGTGGGTGGTGGGGGTGGGTGGGTGTCCAGTCTTGACACTTCTATAATTAAAATTGTGCTGGAGGCTTAGAAGTTGGAAGAGGCAGCTGGTGTCACACAGACCCTGCTTGTTCTGCCAGACAGCCGAACTGTCCTCATTTAAAACTACAATAGAAACCAGATGGAGGGGGAGAAGAAAGCATGGAGCAAGGCATCAGTCAGAAGGGAAATTGAGTTATAAACATGCTGCACACAAAAGACAATACTTCTCTTCCCCTAGACAAAAATAAACCAGAAGGGCAGCCACAGTAACTCGTTCCACTCTCCCTGGATATCACCTCCAAGCTCAGTGTTCACAGACATCCACCTTCAACAAAGTCTCCTCCGTGACTACAGCTCATGTCACCTCCTTTATGGCTCCTGCTAGGTCAGGTATCACACCTGCCTCCCCTCCCCTCCTGATCCCACCAGCTTCCAGTGCCAGCAGCTTGTGCTGAACCTTTTGTCTCCAAGCATTCCTGGCAAGGGGACATCTCTTCTTCCCCTGTCCCTTCCCAGGCACAGTGCTACCACCCACCAAACCTCCCCACTCTTTGCTTGCCTGACAAAGCCTTCATCTGGAGCAGGGATAAGCATTTTGGATCAAAGCCAGGGAGACCTCTAAGCAGGCACCTTATGGAATCACCAGGCACCCCTAGTAGGGGAGAATGCTAGGGAGAAAGGTGAGTCATTCCATCTAATGACCAGTGGGATGATGGCCTCCTGGTGTCCCACCAAAGCCAGCAGAGAGTGAGAAAGACCATGGTCCAGCTGGAGATGCAAGCAATGCCCTGTAGCTTTCAGTCCCACCTTCCAGAAGAAAAGTTTGGTCTCCATGGGTTACAGAAAGGGAGGAGGCTGCTAAGTCTCATGCTGGTCAGGACAAATACTGTCCAGTAAGACTATGCCTGTGCTTAAAGCTCTCCAGCCTTGACTGGGGCATATATTCAGGATACATTGTACTGAACTGTACTCAGTAGCAGCAGGCTGCTTCTTTTTTCCTTTTTTTTCTATATTTTTTCCCTTTCTTTTTTTTTTTTTCTGTTGTCCTCCCAGGGGCTCCTTGAAAGGATAAAATTTAGTGACAGAGCTACTCCAGTCCTTCTCAGAGGTTGGTTTATGCCACATGGAGTAGGTTTTGCGTCCTCTCTAATTTTATTTTAATTTTAGCTCAAGTAACAGGAGGGTAAATGCAGACCTTTCATTTCACCTGAAGCACCAACTTTTTGATGTTTGACTTGCAGGAAATAGTTATGGAGTGTGAGTTAACATTTCCCAATGTGAGTCCTGTGCCATGAAAGAGTTGTGGGCATTTTATTTCACCATTTTGGTTTTGTTACATATCAGTATTTTTTAAAATTGTCTTCCATTGCTGCCAATAGTAACACATGCTTCCTATCATGCTGTGTCAATAACATGACAATAAAGGTCAAAACCAGTCTCTTATTTCAATTTAAATTACTAAATTAGGAAATATTTCCTCCTAAAATATAAATGTTTCAGTCTGTACTAAGCAAGAGCTGTTATTCTGTATAAACAAAAATAACAGAACAGTTCATGCTAATACATTGACTTGGCTTCCTAATCACAGGAAAGGAACTGCATTGTATAAATGGCAACATATTTGACAGTCAGTATCTCTAATGTGACATTTTTCTGCATTTCCTGATGCTTCCTACTTTAAATCATGAGTTTTCTTGCTGATTCACTGGATATCTTTTTTTATTTCTTTCTTTTTTTGCTGATCTTGTCTGATTTTTACTAGGTGTAAGGTTGGCTGAGAAACAGATTCCAGAGGAGATCAAAGTGTGCTCCTTTCATTGCAGCTCTCCTGAGCTCTGGTCCTGCATGGCAGTCATGATTCCAGTTTACTGCCCAATGTATCACCCTAACCTGTGGAAGCTAAGAATAAACCCTGCCTTTCTCCCAGACACCTTCTCCTTTGTTTTCCACTGTCTCCTTTACAGTGGTGGCCAGGGATTGGAAGGGACCACAGCATCTGAAATCGCTGCAGAGGATGTCTCCTGCTCAGAGATGAAGTTGGCAGACCTGGGGACAAGGAGGGCTTGCCCTGCCTGCACATAGCTACTACAATGACAAAAAGAAGTCTTCAGTCTCCTGGATGTCTATGAATAGTCCTCATGAGCACTAAATCCATTTTAAAGAAGAAATAAAAATAACCTCTCCCACCATCCAATTTCAGCGTTGAGTTTAGCTCTTAGCACCGAGTTACCACAACCCTCCCCCTCTCCCCAGTGTACACACAACCCACCCACCATTACCCATGTTTGAATAGCATGAGATAGCCAAACACCACCAAGCAGCCTTACAAACAAACCACCTCGTTCAAGTCCCCTCAGCTGCCACAAACACAGTTAGAAAAAAAGACGAAGCGCTGGCGCCGCGGTGATGGGCAGCACAACTGAATCACCACGTTAAGTCACACCCCTCTTACTATTTTTCCCCTCTACTTCTGTGGGAAATGCCTCTGCAGTGTCACAGAGGTTAACACAGCAGGGCCATTCCCTGTGATGAAAGCACTGTCCTGAACCCAGTGGTGATCCTGGTGGGCAAAGGCGTAGGAAAAAGGGATCTCGGATGTGTCAGATGCTTCAAGCCATCGCCTTCCGCGGCCTGGGCGGGAAGTGGAAACGCTGAGCACTGTTTGGGATGTGGCTTGATGATTTCAAGCAAATGCATTTCAACACAGCCTGCAGGCCTGGTGTGAGTCTGAATGAAGTCAACAGTACCGCTATCAAGGAGGTTTTTCTTTCCCTGTTGATATTATACTCAGCTTATATCTCACCTATCTAAACAAGACACACAGGAGCACCTGATTTTCCACAGCAGATCTGACAACTGTGATGTTCCAGGCAGAAATGAAAGAGCCTGCAGCAGACCTGGCCAGCACATCAGAGAAAGCCTAAGAGAAAGCACTTGCACGAGCAGGCGTTGAATGCTGGCTCCCAACCCCAGCGGTCACCCTGCCCCTCTGAAATGTGACCAGTACCTTGACATAGCTGGCAGATCCTGTCATGCAGGCACTTTTGAAAAAAGGGTTGGACTAAAAATGAGAGCAGTCCTGTCAGGGAAACATCCTGCTGTGGGTTTCCTGCAAAAAAAAGACCAGATAACCGAACAGGATATCTCCACTCCTAACTTTTATGACTCTCTGGTACAGCCACCTCGGAAAACAGAGGCTTAGGTTCTGCAGGGCAAGGCAATGAGCTGCACATGGCCTCAGATTTGAATTCTGACAGCTCTGACCCACAGCAGATCAGGGTGGGTACTGTATGGTGTTTTGTTCCACCATGGCACAAGGAATTGATGCAATTGATTCTGGATGTAGCAGGAACAGGACAATTTATGCTGTCTCAGAAAAGGGACTAGGGTGTAAGTATAGAAAGGATTGGAATAGTTTTGAAACTGCATGTATTGAATTGACCTCCATCTCAGTGAGTACCCAGATACTACAAGGATAAGCATGCTGTGAAGCAGGGATTCTGCAGCTCACCTTGTTTCTGACAACATACACTAAAACCAGTTCTAAATCCAAAGGTGTTATCAGAGGCTGATGGAGCGCAGGAGCACGTGGGCAATGCTACAGCTGCAGCCCAAGGGAGCTGGGAGAAGCAGTTTGCAAGGGAAGAATGCAGGTGCTGGTGATGTGGATCCATTTGAAGTCTCTTTTGAGTGTCTTTCATCTAGATCAATAAACAAGCTTATGGACTGCAGGTGTCACACACACTGTCTGGTGTTTTCCTTCCTTTCTCTTCATAAGCATGGATGCCGATGTAAGTCAGGCTAACCTACTTAACTGCTGGCAACAAAGCAAGGAAAATATATGGACTTCATAAGTTTTTTCCTCCTCTCAACAGGTTTTGATCTGTATGTTTTCATCTACAAGGGCTTCAGAAGCAAGTTGGAAAACAAACAACTCACAGCCACCATCTTCTATCTGAGCCCGGTAGCTGATGCAGGCTCGCTCAGTTTCTTACAGTCCCCAAGTGACTTTAGAGGTGACTTGTAGGCTGTTATACCATTTCTTGGCTGTAAAAAGAATGTAGTAAACAACAAACATCTCCTTTTATATGTGTGAACTCTAACATGAGGTTCTTGGGATCCCAGAATCTGGAGAAAGACAATTCAAGGGGATCAGTGCATACCCCCTCTCTGGCTGTCAGTGTTAGTTTGTTCCTTATGTCTTTTTGACTCAGACTTTAGCATGCTGGGACACTGGGATTCCAGATTTCTCTTTATAAGGAAGCCTTTTGGGGATGTTAGAAAGAAATTCTGGGTGCTTAGATCTTGATGTGCATCTGACTAGTAGCAGGTAGTGCTTTTCACCAACACCACCTCCATACACTGAAAGCTATAGCAGTCTTGACAGGACATGGAATTGGTCTGTAGTTTTTGTGCTGTCCTGTCATGCTACCTCATGTGTGTGTGACAGACATCCCCTAGCTTTACAGCACACACCCAATTGTGCCACCTAACACAGAATGGCAGCACCAATGACCTCAAGTGTGTGAAAGGTGGAGCAGGGGCCAACCACCCCACCGAAACCCAGGTTACTGTTTGGTAGCAAGGTACAAAGTAACTGAGAAGCTGGGCCTTCCTCACACAGAAGAAAAACTGTGTGGCTCAATCTCACAGCCATGGTATTTGTATCTTCCCTCTTCTTTTTATTTTGCCCTCTGTCACACTGATGGACTGATGCAAACTGACAGTAGATTATGCAGCAATGTTCTTTCGCTCAGGCCTCTCACTGATCTTGCCTCTGGGGCTCTCCTAGCTAAGAGTGGATACAGCAATTTCCAGAGGTTATTCCAAATGGACTGTTTTACAGATAGTCAACAACTTAGGGCAAAGAGCAGGGAGAATTGCTGAGGATCATTATATATCACAGACAGATGAGGAGCCTAAACACGAACCTGTAAAGGCTGCAAATGAGAAGTGAAAGGCAAATGAAAACAGACTTTTGAGAAAAAGTAAATAAGGCTTTATGATGTCAATCTGATTGAAAACAAACATGCAAAGGCACTAGCAATAATCAGTCAGTATAGTTTGAAGCCAAGCAGCACAAAATCCATCCCATCTTTGCTCAGTTGCTGAGCATATATTTAGACTGAGTGTTTTCATAGCAAGGCTGTCTGGGCCCGACCCAAAGAACCACACTCACACAAAAAATCCCATTCAGCTCAGCAGCATTTTCAGCAAGAGGAAAGAAAAAAAAAAAAAAGAAAAATCTGTTTGTTCTGCTCTCCTTTACCTCTTACTGGGGCATGCAAATGTCGACCAAGGAGGTGCAGGGACGACAGAAGCATTTTCACCAGCTTTACAGGAGCATAAACTGGCGGTGTGAGGTTCAACGCAGAGTGGAGAATTAAGACTGCTGCTGGCAGTGGAAGGTCACCTAGAAATGTTCCTCCCAGCCTGGCTCAGAGGAGGCTGAAAACAAGTCAGTCTTTATTTGAAGAGGATTAAGCTGTGGGTGACTGGGATTGCTGATGTTTGCCTGGTGAAATGAGGAGCCGCTCTACCCACCCCAAGCAATGCCCAGGGCACACAGTTTCTGTGTCCAGAAGGGTGGAGAAAATTCTGCCAGAAGCAGCACCTTGTCAGATGCACATACCTCTAAACATAAATGAATGTGTATCTCTGCACATAGCAACTTATATATGTGCATATATATGCATCTGATTTTACATATACATTTGTTTATGTGTGTGTATACATGTGCACGACAGGTTTCATGTCCATCACTAGGAAATTCTTAGAGAAACAGCTTGGGTTTTCTTTTTTTTTCTTTAAATAAGGTGTCAATCAAAGCTTAATATCTAAAGGTGGTATTTACAGAGTAAAAAGCTGGAAATGTCTTTCTAGGCTGATGTCATTGGTCTGGGGGATACATCACTGTGTGCTGGTGTTTTACTTGTTGAAGCTTGCTCAGTCAGAGAATTAGCCATGGCCACAGACATTTTCCATGCTCTCCTATCCCAGGCAAAGTGCACTTAGCTTGTGCATTGCCCTACATGTTGCTACTGTGATGAAGGCCCTTCTGGGGGAAGAAATTGCTCTGAGACAAGGAAAACTGTTGGTTTGGGGTGGATACCTCAAGCATGCATGTATTTCTGTATCAGCAAGTCCAGAACCAGTCTCAGTCGACTGGTTTCACTCATTAGGTTATTTAAGAAAGGTAGCCCATGGGATATGTGTCATTGTGGCTACTCCTTTTCATCTCCAGAGCCTGCTGACCTCTAATGTGTACCTTACAGCCTTGATCACAGGGATCATATTTTCCTTTCCATGCACCAGGGAGAGTAAAGTCCTCTAAAAGAAGCTGCTAAGCTGCCTGGCTTCAACATCTGGATGTGGCTCTGCACCTTCAGGGTTTCTTTCAGAAACAACCAGGAACACAGCACTGCTCCATCTGCCAGCCTTGTGGCAGACTAACAGTTAGCACATGTTGCAAGAGGGCAACTAGTTTCTCTTCAAAGCCTGCTGGGATCACCAAGGACAGCAGAGGAAGCAAAACAGCATTTGCAGATGGTGCCTCCCAACCTTCCAGAGGCTGATATTGGGCTGGGATTGTTTAGAAGAAAATATTTCCTGCCACACTGTTTGAGCCTGCCTCCACCCCAGGATGCCGGCACACAAGCACCGAGATGCACCCAGAGTGTCCAACACCATCCCTGGGACATTTCTCCCCCACAGAAAGTCCCACATGGGACTTCTCCTCCCTCCATCTCTCAATAAATGTGTGTGCCAGGGGTTATCAAGCCGAGGGTCACTCTCAGTGCGCTAACAATGGAAAAACCAGCACTATCCAGCTGTTCCTAAAGCAGTAAATCTAGTCTCTTTGCAACTGTGGCCCTCGGTTTTCCAATCCCCCCAACAGATTCCTGATACATTCCAAATTTCCCTCTTTATTTTGTTTTCCATTTGGCAAAGGACAGCCTGCAAAAAAAAGTGTGAAGAAAAACAACTTTTTTTTTCTTTCTTTTTTTTTCTTTTTTTTTTCTTTTTTTTTCCTGCCCTATCTCTGCTCCAAGTCAGGCCAGGTAGTACTTATCATTTCCTCTGCTCTGCAAACACCAGCGCGCACGCGTTTCCTGCCGCCGGGTCCTACACCGCCAGCTGACATTGTTTTCGGGGCCCCCCTCGCTCGGAGGTACGAGCAGCTCCGCCGCGCAGCGCTTCCTGTTGATGTCAGGCCCCTCTTCCTCCCAAAGCAAATGGGCTTCCTGAAGGCATCTGTGGCCTTTTCCATGAGGACCAGCCCGAGCCATTTTCCTACACAGAGGCGGCGCAAAAAGGAATTTTGAAAGAAGAAGAAGAAGAAGAAGAAGAAGAAGAAGAAGAAGAAGAAGAAGAAGAAGAAGAAGAAGAAGAAGAAGAAGAAGAAGAAGAAGAAGAAGAAGAAGAAGAAGAAGAAAAAGAAAAAGAAAAAGAAAAAGAAAAAGAAAAAGAAAAAGAAAAAGAAAAAGAAAAAGAAAAAGAAAAAGACAGGGGAGGAGAGAGGTTGGGGGGATGTTTCTTATACTGGCAGTGTTGAAGAACCTCTGGGGCCCCTCTCAATGAGGAGGAGAAAGAAGAGATAAGAGGTCAAAACAATAGAGCTGTATCTCAGGGATGCCGGTATTTGCAAGTATCAGAGAAATCGCTTATTAGCAGAGAACATCAGAGACTAATTACAGCTGCCGATTTCCCACTGCTCAGGAATGTAAGCTCACAAAAGCAAAGCTGTAGCCACGTCCCCCACGCTCCAGCAGTGCTGTCACAAGCTGTGGGAGATGCCAAGACCTTTACACCAGAGCTTTGCCTTCATTTTTATGCTTTCAGATGGAGGAGTCTCTACCGCTGCCAGCACTGTTTCATCTGCAGTGGAGAAACTGGACGACGGCTGCGGACGTGGTTTATGCCAAGCTGAAGAACTTCAGCTCTTCAGACTACTATTGCATTAGCCACTGCCCCAAGCAGAGAAGGGCAAACCAAACACTGCTTCAGACCTGCCCCGGTCTGTGGCATTCCAGGTTTCCATTTCATAGAATCATAGAATTTTAAGGCTGGAAATGACCCCTAAGATCATCCAGTCCAACCATTAACCTACCGCCACCAAGTCTACCCTTAGACCATGTCCTCAAGCACCGCATCTCCCCGTCTGTTAAACCCCTCCAGGGATGGGGACTCAACCACCTCCCTGGGCAGCTGTTCCAATGCTTGAGGACTCTCTCAGGGCAGAAGTTCTTCCTAATATCCAACCTAAATTTTCCCTGGTGCAGCTTGAGGCCATTTCCTCGAGTTCTGTCACCTGTTACTGGGGAGAAGAGACCAACCCCCACCTCACTGCAACCTCCTTTCAGGTAGTTGTAGAGAGCAATAAGGTCTCCCCTCAGCCTCCTCTTCTCCAAACTAAACACCCCCAGCTCCCTCAGCCTCCTCGTAGGGCCTGTTCTCCAGACCCTTCCCCAGCTCCCTCAGCCTCCTCGTAGGGCCTGTTCTCCAGACCCTTCCCCAGCTCCCTCAGCCTCCTCGTAGGGCCTGTTCTCCAGACCCTTCCCCAGCTCCCTCAGCCTCCTCGTAGGGCCTGTTCTCCAGACCCTTCCCCAGCTCCCTCAGCCTCCTCGTAGGGCCTGTTCTCCAGACCCTTCCCCAGCTCCCTCAGCCTCCTCGTAGGGCCTGTTCTCCAGACCCTTCCCCAGCTCCCTCAGCCTCCTCGTAGGGCCTGTTCTCCAGACCCTTCCCCAGCTCCCTCAGCCTCCTCGTAGGGCCTGTTCTCCAGACCCTTCCCCAGCTCCCTCAGCCTCCTCGTAGGGCCTGTTCTCCAGACCCTTCCCCAGCTCCCTCAGCCTCCTCGTAGGGCCTGTTCTCCAGACCCTTCCCCAGCTCCCTCAGCCTCCTCGTAGGGCCTGTTCTCCAGACCCTTCCCCAGCTCCCTCAGCCTCCTCGTAGGGCCTGTTCTCCAGACCCTTCCCCAGCTCCCTCAGCCTCCTCGTAGGGCCTGTTCTCCAGACCCTTCCCCAGCTCCCTCAGCCTCCTCGTAGGGCCTGTTCTCCAGACCCTTCCCCAGCTCCCTCAGCCTCCTCGTAGGGCCTGTTCTCCAGACCCTTCACCATCCTCGTTGCCCTTCTCTGGACACGCTCCAGCACCTCAACGTCCTTCTTGAAGTGAGGGGCCCAAAACTGGACACAGTACTCGAGGTGAGGCCTCACCAGTGCAGAATACAGGGGGATTATCACCTCCCTGCTCCTGCTGGCCACACCGTTCCTGATCCAAGCCAGGATGCCATTGGCCCTCTTGGCCACCTGGGCACACTGCTGGCTCATGTTTAGGTGGCTGTCAACCAACACCCCCAGGTCCCTTTCCGCCAGGCTGCTCTCCAGCCACTCCTGCCCAAGCCTGTGACATTGCCTGTGGGTTGTTGGGACCAAAGTGCAGGACCCAGCATTGGACCTTGTTGAACATCATATTGTTGGTCCCAGCCCAACCATCCAGCCTGTCCAGATCCCTCTGCAGGGCCTTCCTACCCTCCAGCAGATCCACACTTCCACCCAACTTGTTGTCATCTGCAACCTTACTGAGGGTGCACTCAACCCCCTCATCCAGATCATCTATGAAGATGTTGAACAGAACTGGTCCCAACACCGAGCCCTGGGGGACACCACTGGTGACCGGTCGCCAGCTGGATGTGGCTCCATTCCCCACCACTCTCTGGGCTCAGCCATTTGACACAGTAGAGAAGCTGATGGGCTTGTCCCAGGTCCCACCAGGAGATTATCAGTTTGCTGGAACATCCTGGGAACATGTGAGCACAGACTCCATCGTGGTGGGACACAAAATGCAAGGAGCCCCAGGAGCACAGCCAGCCATGGCAGTGGTGTTGCCCACCTTCCCATAGCGTTTAAGCCACACAGCCCACACCACCTCCAGCACAGGGTGAGGAGCTGGCTTGTGTTAGGACATGTTCCCCTGCAAGCAAAGGTTTTCTCCACCTAGGGAATGATGGGGGAAATAGAGTCCTCCAACATTTTCTAGATCATACCTAAAACTATGGTCTAAATGGGTGGAGTAGGGAGGGTTTTTACTCAGGGATCCCTAGCAATAACCAAACAGGTTTTTAAGCCCCTTAGCAATAACCAAAAGTGGAACTGTTCCTTTAAGTCACAACTGCTGTACTCCAGTGATAAGTAAATGCTAGCAACAAAATAGACTCTCCATCTCTGGAGGTATTCAAGACCTGTCTAGATGCTGTTCTGTGCAGCCAGCTTTGGGTGATCCTGCTCTGGCAGGAGGAGGTTGGACTAGATGATCTCCAGAGGTCCCTTCCAACCCCTGTAATTCTGTGATTCTGTGATACTGCTCATAATGGGTTGGTCTTCTGGGGATGAGTTTTACATATGTTTCAATACTGCAATAATGTGATTTTCTCCTTTATCTATTGCCTGGTCACCTTCTCATGTCGCTGTAGGAACTAAGCAAAGGGTTACACTTCCAATCTCTGGGCATAAATTGCCACAGAGGCTGACAAAATGACTCCAGCTTTGTGCAACTGTAGCCAGCAGCAGATGAGGCCCCAAGTCTGGCAGAGCTGCCTGCATTGCAAGAGGGTGAACTGGGGCTCAGTTTTCCTCACAAGAAGAAATTCTTACTCAAGGTGCAGTTGCAAAATCTGGATGGCTGATGTGGGTGTAAGATGCAAAGGGGAAAAAAATGCCC
>VXBZ01009386.1:466075-537465 GCA_013399135.1 Heliornis fulica
CTCCTTTCAAGGAGACAGAAGTAATGAAAGGGATAGAAATAAGGGATTTTGCAACCTCAGGTGTCTTTCCTTAAGCACAAGAATTGATGTCGGGTGTACCTGCACTGTCCCCCGAATCACACCTGTACAAAATCTTATCATATTCTGCAAGTTTTCTCTGTTAAGAGAAGGGAACACATTTTTTCTGGTATTTCCCATTCTCCCAAAGAAAACAAGCACGTCTCTTCCCCTTTTCTCTACCAATGCTCGCTTAAATTTGCTTCGTAGTTCTCTAAAGTTGCAAAGAAAAGCCTTGCTGTCACCCTCTCTCCATCTGCTAAATCCTTCTACCATCCTGCACCGAGTTCAAATCAGTAGTAAGAGATGCATGAAAAATCCAAAGTTAAGGAACCATGATTAGGGCAGGGATAAGCCTCCAAAGCCCTTACGATCCTGAGCTGCAGTTTGTGTCTGTCTTCAACGCCCCAGAGCTAACATCAATAATTTAACGAGCGCCTTGCATCCTGAAATGGTTCACAAACTGCAAAAACAAGACTTACTCTACCCACCCCTCAGCTGAGAGGTGGCAGCTGTTGAGCTGGGCAGAGTGACGCTACGTGACAGTTTAGGACACTGAATTAAGAAAAATAAACACCAAACAACAAACCAAAACCAAATCATGGCTCCAGCTGAAATTACTTCTGGATAGGGAAAGAAGCAGCCCAGCATGTGCATAGGGAAAAAAGTCCCTATCTCCTGGAAACCAAAGATAAACCAGAACTTTTATTTCAAGGATTGGGGCCCCGTACCCAAATGGCAACTTTTCCCTAAGTGATGCCAAGGCATCAACTTGACTGAGCTGATGCTCTACTCTTGCCATCTTCTGAATCATCCACCCCATTCCAGCAGCAGCTTTTTTTTTTGGGCAACTCCCTTGCAGGCACTAACCAGACATAAACCTGCTTAGGGTGTGATTGCTGTGAGCACGGCTTAAGGCTGAACAGCAGCACGCTTATTGAGCTGCCATGTTTAGGAGCCTAAGTAGTATTCAGTTAATCTTCTCAAATCTCATTATTGCAGCAGAGTGACAGATGGGTATTTTACCAGGCTAGAAATGAGGGCTAATTAGGACTCCAAGCCCTTCTTTGTATTTATTACATTGGTTCCTTCCCCGTCTCTGAGGCATGTTTATGAGCAGTGCTTGGGGGCTGCCTCCACCGCCGCGCTTTGCCAGCCACCCCAAGGAGGTGTCACCTGCCCCTGGCTGATCTAGTGACGGGGCTGCAGGTGGATGTGTAGAGGGGGACTCCAAATCGAAGTTATTGGGATGCAGAACTGGATTTCATGATTTGGACCCTGTTTGTAGTTTACACAGCAAAGCTTGTGCAACAGTATGTGACTGGCTCTTGCTATCGAGCCAGGAAGGAAGAATAATGGACTCAATAGATCAAAACCAGCTCTTCCTATTTACTAGTCTTAAGCCCGCCTTAGGCGCTGACGCTTGATATATTGACTTTGGCAACATGTCCATACTGCCACCCTGGCAATAAAGTTATTGAAACAGAGGAGGGAGAGAGGGAGGGGAAACAAAACACCCCAACTAAGTGATGGGAACTGAAAACACTTGAGAGAAGGGAGAATCCCCCATGCCCCTTCGGTAACCCTGAGCCATCGCCACAGGTCAAAGCCCACCACGGGCCTTTTAGAGTCTCCAGGACATTTGTTTTAACTTTTTTTTTTAACTTTTCTCTTTTTTTTTTTTTCCTGCATTCCTCTACCTTGCTGAACTTCTGGTTTCCAGCCGAGACTGGAAGGGAGAGAGCAGGATTATAGAAGGAAGTCTGTTGCTCTATTTTTCTGGCTTGATTAGAAGCAGAAGATGCAATAAATCTCCCAAGAGTGTTGGTTCTCATTTAGCCTCTCGTGTATCTGAAACTACCTGACCAGACCCAGCATCAGGAAAATGCAATACCAAGCAGAGCACTCTAGGAAGATAAAAAGAAAAAGAGCAAAATGGGGAAGCTGCTCCCCTCTGATTTTTCATGAGGAAAGAAAACAATTCAGCCCTGCTGACAGCTTATTTATTTCACACAAACTGCAGCACAGATGCAAGAGATCCAGAAGGAGGCTCACCCTGCCTGATCACACCTCCGAACCTCCTGAGGTGTGACTGCCACCACTACCAGCAGCACCATAATGAGAGATGAATGGAAAAGCAAGCACTAGTTGCATATGGAGCAAAGGGTTTTCCACAGGCTGATTGCCCCTGTTGTGCTGCCAAGCTGCCTGTATGCCACAGGAGTGACACTCGTGCTTGTAAACACAGAACACTTATGGTATCACAAAAAAAGAAAAAAAAAAAGAAAGAAAAACAAATGAAAGATTCAGATCCAAATAAAGAAGCTCCTCCCTTTTCTCCTGCTGTCCTGGGTTTGCTTAATCAGCATTTTTTGATGAGCCAGTGACTATAGATGGTAAGTTCAGGCACAGATCTAGCCTGGATTCTCAGTCCTGCATCCTGCATGTAGGGAACGTTTGTGAGCACATCAGCACCCTTCAGAAAAGAAAACAAAAAAAAAGGCAGTACCAATATTAATGTGCTTGGTGAAAACCACAGTGGTATCCTTTCTGTTCCTGCTGGAGAATCTGAGCTGGTCTCACAACACTGTGCTGGAAACAAGTTACACAACTCAGTTACATCAGGGCTGTCTCCTGGCCCTTTGTGTGTTTAATGCCGATTTTAGAGGTGCAGGTATCTCTCCTCTCACTGCTTCCACACGTGACAGTATTTAATCCCATTACAAACCCAAACACACACGCCTTCCCAGATGAGCCACAAAGAAAGGAAGAGATGTAAATAGAGCTTTGCATTTGGTTGGGGGTTTGTATTTGTTCTTTCTTTAACAGCTCTGTGCTTTACTGAACTAAACAAAGCCTCCTGTTCCAGATGATAAATCTTCAAGCCGCTCCTGGCCCCAGAGAGCACAGGAGATAATAGCATTTCCAAAGGCATTTAGTTAGCTGAGCTTTGAGCAGAGAAGAGGGCAGAGAGAGGAGCTGGAGATAAATGGCTATGAACCCAGCTCAGCTGCTCAGGGTGTATTTCAGAGAGCAGCAGCCACAGCTGAGAATCCTGCATGAGGATGAACATCTCCCCCTCTCCCGGTCCCCATGTCACCCATGAGCCCCCAGTTCAGTGCACAGTGCCTTTGAGGGGGCTGTATGACAGCCACCAGGGAAAGGTGTGCTGCCTCACTGTAGGCTTTCTGTTAAGCCAAGGCTCTGCAAAGCTTTCATCAGATGCAGCATATCAGCATATTATATAAAGTGTGCATTCATTTGTTTCAGCTGGCCAGCAGCAAGACTGTAGAAATCTTTAAAGAATAGCAGCCCTTTATGAAAAGACAGTCCATTTTCACCATTAACCAGGGCAGAAAGGTTCCTTAACACTGTCCCAGCAGCATGTTAGTCACTAACTGAAATTGCCAGCCTAGGCAATTGGAAGACCAAGGTAAATTTGTTGTAGGAACTGTATAAATTACTAGGAACACCAGAAGAATTAGAAAGGGTGTTACAGAATCCTAGAATGTTAGGGGTTGGAAGGAACCTCTGAAGATCATCTAGTCCAACCCCCTGCCAGAGCAGGATCACCCACAGCAGGCTGCACAGAGCAGCATCCAGGTGGGTTTTGAGTGTCTCCAGAGAGCCCAGTCTCTGGGCAGCCTGTCCCAGTGCTCTGTCACCCTCAGAGTAAAGAAGTTCCTCCTCGTGTTTAGGTGGAACTTCCTATATTCAAATTTATACACATTGCCTCTTGTCCTGTCACTGGGCACCACTGAAAAAAGACTGACCTCATCCTCCTGACATCCACCCATCACATATTTATGAGCATTGATGAGATCCCCCCTCAGTCTTCTGTAGCCTATAAAGTCCCAAGTCCCTCAGCCTCTCTTCGTAAGAGAGATGTTCTAGTCCCCTCATCATCTTCATAGCCCTTTTTTTTACCCTCTCCAGTAGCTGCCTGCTCCAGTGTTGCCAGCAGATTGAGTGATGGGATCCTTCCCCTCTGCTCAGCACTGAGGATATCACATCTGGAGTCCTGTGCCCAGCTCCTCAGTATAACAACAACACAGATTTACTGGAGTGAGACCAGCTCAGGTCCACAGTGGTTGAGGGACTGGAGCACCTTTTTTATGAGGAGAGGCTGAGATCTCTGAGACTGTTCAGCCTGGATAAGAGGAAGATCACAAAGTATCTTATCAATGTGTACAAATACCAGATGGGGGGGAATGAAGAAAAGGGAATGAGAATCCTCTCAGTGGTGTCCATTGACAGGACAAGAGGCACACAATAAAAAAAACCATGAGATTCCATCTAAACACAAAATTTTTTTTACTGTGACAGTAGTCAAAGTATGAATCAGGTTGCCCTGAGAGGTTGTGGACCCTCCATCTGTGTATATATTCAAAACTCAGATGGACATAATCCCAGGCAACCAGCTCTAGCAGACCTTGTTTAAAAAGGGAGTTGGTCTAGATGATCTCAAGAGGTCCCTGCTCATATCAGTAATTCTGTGATTCTGTCTCATTTTTCTGCTATTGTTAGTGTAACTTTTCCTATATGCACATTAAACTACTTAAGTCCAAGTAGTCATCATTGCTTGGAACTGGGGCTGTCACACACAGCATCAGCTGCTGGCACCAGGATGGAGGTAGGCTGGTCTGAACCTAGGCCAGGATGCTGCTCCCAAAATGGAGGCCAGCAACTGAGGCAGAGCATCTGAAGCAGACTGTAAAAAGCATGAGGTTTGCTTTATCCCTTCTGGTGTGCTATTAGGATAAAAGTGCTTCTGCTGGGCTGAAAAGGGGCAAACTAATCCATCTGCAGGATTGTGTTCAAGTCAGGAGGGTCAGACAGAAGAGGACTGAGAAGTCCCTGTCCACTTAAAGTGGGATGTGCTGAAAGACTTGTAGCATTAGGGAGCAAATCTTTGCTATCACACACTCTGAGAGCATTGATTCGGCACTTGAGGGAGGGTGATGTTTAGTATTGGTGTCTCTAACTTTATGCTATGCAAGGGCCTTGGTGTTTGATACAAGCTAGGTCTCAAGCCCCTGGTAAGTACTTTCATATCTGCAATCACCCTGGTGCAGAAGACCAGAAAGTCTGCTTGTGGTTTCAGACAAATATAGAAAACAGAGGGCTACATTATTGCATTAAGTATGAAAGTTAATAATACAGTCAGCACAGTTGCTCCACCTTATTCAATTTAACACTGAATTCAATTTATGTTACAGTGTTCTCTGTCTGTGCCTGTTGTAAACATGCTGCAGATTCTTTTCTTTTTTTTTTTTTTTGTTGACAATGCAAAACACATTTGCTGAAGTTATCAGCAGAGAAGCTGAAGGCTCTGGCATATGAACAAAGGACAGCTGAGGCTTGAGGTTCTGGGAATGTATGGAAAGTAGACACTTGTAGGTAGCTAGCAACACTAGTTGTCCTTAAAGCAACCAGCAGTGGAGCTGATTAGCAGCCTATGTATTGCAATAAGGTATCAGAAGGTTTATGTGCCAAAGCTCAAAGTACATCCAGCCCCCCTGTTAGTGGTTCAGACTGAAGGCAGATGCTGGTAGCTCTCCATCCTCTAATCACCCTCTGTTTGTATTTCACACTTGGGAAACCTGCATCCAGAGCAGATCAGAGATCCAGGTAAAGCACTGATGTGGGCAGTCAGCCAGCCAGCCACCCATCCCAGGCCCATCAGAGCAGGACTGGGAATGCCATCACTGACAGGCTGTTTTCATTTCCCCTATTACCGTTAAAGGAGAAACACTGGAACATAAATCTTTGGCACAACCCTGACAGCCAGCAAATGTTGCTGCTGTAGAATTGCATCATATATGCAAAGTCTGAATCTTCCAGTGTTTTGTTAGTGTCAAGAGTTCTCCTGCACCCAAATTTTGGGTCCAAGCACTGCGGACTCTTGGGGATCCCCCAGACTCTGTGTTCACCATGTCTACATCAGCCTATGCCGTACAACCACCCTGTGTGGTGGCAGCATTTCAGCCACAGCAGTTCTTTCCTTGAACCTTTGAGAGCTGTGATCCCACATGCATGAAGCCCCTGCTCCCTGGTTTCCTAATTTCAGACAAAATCAGCTGTTACCAACAGAGAGAAAACATTTTCTAAATCAAGATATGTTTTCTAATCTAGCATCTGCAGGCAGGACATGTGATTCACGCTGTTTGCAGGGGGTGGGAGAAGGCAAGATCAAAGTGGGGTTTAGTGCATGCAAACAACACGTGTGCCTCCTGCAGTGCTTGGTAAGGGAAATGTAAAGCAGGAGGCAGCAATGGAAGAGCTCTCTGCTAATCATACAGTGCTTAGCAATGTAAAGTCAACTCCGAACAAGGAGCTGAGCTTGCAACATGCATGTCTAACTGCGGGAACACTGTGCCACAGAGACACAAAAATCCAGCTCCCAGGAACCAGAAACAGATTGAGGAAGTAACACAAATGTCATCCAAAGTGAGGAGGAGCAGCGGAGTAACAGAAGCAGACAGATGGCTTCTGCTCCCGTTGTTCCCAATGTCTTGTTGCTCTCACTTTGTTGCCATAGAGGCTGATATCTGGGACTCATAACGCGATGCTCCGCTTGTGAGAGTTAAAAAAAACAACCTTTATGTTACATTCCCCCACCCTACCCCTTCTGGCAGCAGAGTTTCCCTCTCCCCTGTCCACTGGACCATGGCTTGGCAGACTCTGAACAGCCAAGGAACAGATCCCCTCCTCCGAGTCCCTCGCAGCACCTTCACCTGTCAATTCATGCAACAGCCCTCAGGGCTGCACTGCCACATCTCTCCTCTGCTGTGCAACAATACAGTCCCCCTTTTGCCCCCAAACTTCAGAGTCCAACTGTCCCTTTTACTCCCATCAAAGATGACAAGATGCAGCCTTATGTACCCACACAAGGTGCATGACTACAGCCATGTACAGGCCATGGGGCTGCTTGTACAGCAGCAACGTGAAAATGTAGAGCAGACTGCAGGAGCATATCAGAGAGAGAGAAAAAAATAGGACTAATGCACTTCAGTCCAATGCAAGAGGTTGTTCTTGTCCCCTTCTCTGCTTCCTTCCTTGCAGGAAGACAAGTGTTTGCATAGCCTCAGAGTGAGGTAGGTCAGGGAAGAGATCTGGATTGAAAGTAACCTGCCCATAAAGAGAGAAAAAGGTTTCTTTTCAGCTCAGTTGGTTCTTGAGACAGAAATCCCCAGTGCCAGAGTTTCGGATTTTGAGAGCAGGATGAATGCAGCTCTTCATTCTTCTGCAGCAGATGAAATGATTGTGTGGCATTTTCATTTTTTCCAAAGGGATTTAAAAAAATAAATTTAAAAGCCCTCATCTTTTTCCTCCACATTGCCATTAATGATCTTTCAGCAGTTTTCCCAGGGCTTCCTGCATGCACCACCGAGCAAAAGTATCTACTCAAAAGCATGGGCATGAAGTCACTTCATCAATGCAGGAAAAACAACTTAAAAATATAAAGATCTATCTATCTGACTTGCATGCCCCATCATACACATCCCCACATGCCACATCACACAACTTACCCCACAAACACATACAGCTGCATACGCAGTGTGAGGAAGGAAAGCCACACGACCCAGAAAAGCTGCTTCACATCTGGGCAGCAGGTTTAACCACTGGCTCTGAAGGGACCCTGTTCTCAAAGCAAACCACTTTCTTCCTGAGTGACAGGTCTCATCCACCAGGGCACAGGCAAGGCAGCTTCACAATGAAACACACAGCATCAAAATCAGGCAGAGGGTAGAGTGCTAAGGGGCTGCACCAAAATAGCTGAAGAGTATCCAAGGCCACCTTTCCTTTATATAGAGCATATTGCCACTGAAAAACTGTTTTCCCTCAGAAATACTTAGAATCATAGAATCATAGAATGGCTAGAGTTGGAAGGAACTCCCAGAGGTCATCTAGTCCAACCCCCTGCAAGAAGCAGGGACACCCCCAACCAGATCAGGTTGCTCAGGGCCTCATCCAACCTGGCCTTGAACGTCTCCAGGGATGGGTCATCCACCACCTCTCTGGG
Source organism: Heliornis fulica (assembly GCA_013399135.1). NCBI lineage: Eukaryota > Metazoa > Chordata > Aves > Gruiformes > Heliornithidae > Heliornis > Heliornis fulica. The sequence goes on from VXBZ01009386.1 coordinate 474,159, forward strand.
CAACCTGTTCCAGTGCTCCACCACTCTCACAGGAAAGAACTTTTTTCTAATATCCAATCTAAATCTCCCTCCCTCTATTTTGAAACCATCACCCCTTGTCCTGTCACAACAGGCCCTACTGAACAGCCTCTCCCCATCTTTCTTGTAGGCCCCCTTGAGGTACTGGCAGACCGCTAGAAGGTCTCCCTGGAGCCTCCTCTTCTCCAGGGAAGAAGGACACTTGTCTTGACCTACTGCATCTCTCAAAAATAGTTAGGATCCTGCTTGGGGAGACAGTGCAAGCCAGGACTCTGGTGTTTTTATGACACCACAAACACTAAATGAAAACTTTCCTTCATTTAAATGCAGTTCTGACAAGGTAGAAACAGTCACTGCCCACACACTCAGTGTAGAAGAATATCATGTAGGTTACCTATATTGTGTCTCCTTCCCCCTATGACAATCCAGGGGCTTGTAAGTGTTTTCTCACCAGTCTCCCTGTGCTACATTTGCAGACAGACCACAAACAGCTCCTTTTCCCTCCTCAGCCTCAGGCCATGCTGCTGGCCGGTCATGTTCTCTGCCATGGCAAGAAGGAGCCTCAAGTAGAGGGCAGGAGGGGTTTGGTGGCTTAAGAGCTCCTCAAACGAAGCAGCTTTGTTTCTACAGCAAATAACAAACGAAGCCAACGCGCAGCTTAAGACAAAAGAGGCAGAAAGTGCTTTGGGTGCCACAGGCTCAGGATGAGAGGTGTTGAGGGAGCTGTGGGGAGTGTGGGAGGGGGGTTAAGGGGAAAAGCTGATCTCATTGCATCTCAACCAGACAACATCAGGCAGGAAACAGATGTGCAAGAAACCACAGAGGGGTACAGCAACAGCAGAATTAACTCTCCAGCAAACAGGGGAAGTTAGGAGCACAGAGCTGACCTGCACCCTGAGAACAAGGCATCTACTCTGAGATTTGTGGTTCTGCAGTCCTGGTAGCACCTCCTATCCTAAAATCTAGACACAAGCAGACTAAAAATGAAGGAAACAATTCAGCCTTTCTCCAAGTCCTACCTGGCTCTAAGCAAAAGAAGCAAAGGTAGGCCTGAATCAGTAGCAGTTCCCATGCAAAAGATGGCATTATTTTTACCAGCACAATCAAATTTTTATAGTTGCTGTGTCTCTTTCCATTTAAAAACAAACAAACAGAAGTTGTACCTGGTTGTCTCCATGAAATTCCAGTCTGAATCTCCCATAGTTAGAAGGACTGTGAATGTTAAACTACATTTTGACCTCAGACCCCTCTTACAACTCTTCCATGATATAACCAGAAGCAAGGCTACTCTTTGTGACTTTTCTTAGGTGGTTCAGACCACCCTGCCCCAGCTCATGTTTGCACACAACCCTGTGTCTTGTCTTCTCTTCTGGCCCATGATCCATCACTAGAAATTTATGCTGTTGTTATTACAGGAACTGGGGGACATATTTGCAGCTCCCATTGACTTCAGTAGAGGTAATATCAGCTTTGCTCCACTTGAAAAAGAGGAGAAGGACTATCAAGTTTATGTCCTCTGGCTGATTATCAAGAGGCCAAAATGTGGCACTCATGTTAATCCTCCAAGGCTAATATATGTTAGCTCCATTGCACCCATACAACACTTTAATAAGCTTTGACACAGGAAAATGTTTTAGTAGAGGAAATTAGCTCTGACTCCTTCCTGCATGGGTGCCTGTCCATGCCCAAAGCCTGACACTGCTTTCTAGTGAAGCACTGACACTCCAAGAGATCACTTGCTTCCGAATGCAGATTCAGTGCTGGCAGTGACAAAAGAGGAACTATACAAAATCCATCAACTTTTACTCATTGGTATTGCCAGCCACCACTCTTTTATGTGATCTTTTAATCAAATCCACTGGTATTAAAGTCATTGTTCGAGAATTTTAGTGGGAAGGAAGAAAAGCTGATTTATTCCCAAGTTTCTGGCCCTCATGCCAGTAGAAAGACTTGAAAACCTAACTCAGATGCACAATGGAATTTCAGAAAACAGAAAGCAAAAAAAAAAAACCAAAAAAAAAACCAAAACTCCCAGAACTGATTTTCTTATGTTATCTCATGATTTTCTGTGGTCTGAGTCATTATTTTAAATGCTTGGGAGCACTTACAGCTGTCTGCCCCCATAAGGAGCACGGCCAGTCTCTGGGTAGAGATTGCCAGCAGGAAAAGGCCAAGTAGGGTCAAATGTGGTAGTGACAGGAACTGACTTGATATACAGTAAATTCAACACATCTGACCTTCAAACCAGCAACCAGACAGCAACATCTGTCCATTACCACTGACCTGGATCAGGTCTGAGGAATCTATGCATTTTTTAGTCTCCCGAGCTACCCCACCATAGCTACTAAAATCTTCCCATCTACACCACTCTTAAATACTTTGTGGTTGTGACAAGGCTTTTGTTGTCTTACCATAAAGCTCTACATAACAGAGCCTTTAAGTACCTCTGTCTGGAAGGGGAGAACAGCAGGATCTTTTCACCCTTCTGTGAAACACAGCGATCTCTGAAGCGGACCGTAGCAAGTTATTAAACAGTTAAATGACAGGAGAGGAAATGCTGATACCTTAAGCAGAATATAATTCTCTCCACTGGAATTTGGCAACGGCACAGGGACTAAGGTCCTCACAGAAAGCACCATCTGCTTTTCAACAACCACAAGCATGTAGGGACTCAAGTTGTGCATCTTTTCCACGCAGCACCACACAAGTAGTGCAGCACCCCCTAACTGCAACGGCCGTGTACTCATCCAGAGGGAAAAACAAGCTCAGCTGAATTATCTGCACTAGGCTTGGACATCCCTTCTGCCCCCCTTGAGATCCCCAGCACTGGCAAAAGAAGCTCTTTGCTTCTCTTTGCCTGTGAGAGTGTGCAGGACACAAAGGAGCACTGCAGACTGGAGCATGAAAGCACAAGCAATCTGACTTGTGTCCTGCCTGTCCTATGGCCTCTTCTTTTCCAGCTAACCCTTCTGTGTGTATCTTAAAACCTGTTTTCACAAAGGTCCACAACAAAATGTTTCCTGGACTGCAGCCAAAGTGCTCTCCCTCTCCTCATAACTCTCAGATACTATGAACACTCTTACATCTTCATTGCTTCCATGTAGGGAACAATCAGAGCCTGCATCCCACCAGTTAAACACATATAATGAAGAGAGAAAGTTACTACTGCCTGTCTCCAACAAAGCCCCTGCTTGCAGGAGCCCTGGCTTGTTACTGGAAACAACTCTTAGCAGGACAGCTCAACTATCCACAGATCTGCCATCTCTCATACCCTAAATGTTCCTCTAATTTTGTTTCATAGTTAACAGGTTGCAAGTTTGTGATGCCCTAGTGATATCTGAACTTCACTTCTTCCCCAAGATGTCAGTCTGGCATACCTGACTACTTTCCTTTCTAGAGCCCTACCAGAAAAAAAAAAACCCAAAAAAATAAAAAAACCCAAACAAAAAAAAACCCAAACCACCTCTAATTCTCTCATTCTTCTCTCCCTGTCCCAGCAAACTAAAAAAACCTATAACAACTGAGCCTTTCATTTCTGGAAGCCAGGGCAGTGGGCATCGGGATGTGCTGTTCAGCAAATAGCAGCACCGCATAAAGGAAAAGGAACTTCATGTTCTTCCCCCACTGCTCCTCAGCACGGAGAGATAAGTAGGTTGGAACTGTGAACCATCCCACAAATGACACTTGAGACAATGTCCTTTCTTGTGCCCAAAAAAAAAACTATTTAAAAAAACTATGCCATTTTGGGTAATAAATTCTGCTGTTCTGGACTAATTTCGACTGCAGTAACTATGTTACTCCCTCTGAAATCCCCCTAGCTGCTTCAACTGAATATACTGCCTGTGCCTGCCTTCCCTGCATTGTTTGTCAGCATTCCTGTAAACAGCTGTAAATTGTTCCTGCTCCGTGGCAGCTCATGCTAGCACCAGGCAGGATTTATCTATCTATCTGTACCCTGAGCCGGTGAGGTGCTATCAGTTCATTAGCTCTGTTATTTTTGCTATTTCAATTCAATTGCCATTGAGGGCTATATAAGTTAAAAGACACAGTAATTGTTATGGATGCCTCCTGATGACATTGAACAACTGTTTCTCCCCCACACCTAGATAGATGCATATATATAACATTTTAACTTAGTGAGATATGTACTGTGCAATGGAAAGGACTACTTATGTAGTCCATCGTCCTGCCACTGCAGTTCCACTCTGTACTTCATCAGCCATGCTCATCACCAAATGAAAGACCTGATTGTACAGCCTCCCCTGTACAAAGCTGACACTGCTGCTGGAAGCTTTTTTAGCTCAGAGTAGCCTGACTTTGGTAAAAGTTAGTCAATTCAAACTGGAACATAACATCAGGGATTACGGTAACAGGCATGTATTAATTTTTCCTTTTCCTAAACTTCAGGTCTTTCTGTATGCCAAACTCTTGACTCCCTCTCTTGTCATCTGCCTCTCTTTAAGAGAAAACACTCTGCTCCTTCCCCCACCCAGGACTGGCCAGGACTTCCCCCATCCAGTTGTTTCAAGCTCAGGACTCTCTGATCTTATTGCAGTTACCTCTTGTCTGAGCTACCATATTCTCATCTGATATCTGGGGGCATGGAGGTCACGGGGAGGAGGAGAGAAAGATAAGGCAGGGTAGTAAAAATATTAGCTCAGCTGCCTCCTACACCTCACACCCATCCATCCATCCATCCCTACTCCACCCCATCCCCCAGTCTCTATCCGGTCTCCATCCAGCAGTGAAAGGACAACATGGGAACTGCAGTGGGGTCCAGGAGGGGCAGATGGGACATCCCCAGTTCACCCCTACAGCCCTGCAACACTTTAGTCTTGTGGAATTCTGAAGAGTTGCAATGTCTGGCAGGAGACAACACTACGCACAGTTCTGATTCCTGAACCTAGCCCTCTAAAAGCCTGCTACCTCCTTCCATGACCAGAGGACAGGAGAGGGTATTGCAACGTACAGCTGGCCACCCAAGTCCACTCTTAGACATCCCAAAAGCCCCAGCCCAGTCCTTTGCCCACACACAGCACTACTCATGCAAGGGTCACGCAGCCGCGTCACCAAAGCAATCTTCCGATTGTTCATTCATCGTGAGCAGTGACTCCACTTCCTAGGGATAAACTAGCTCCAGGTTGTCTAGCCCTTAACCTTGGGAAGGCTCTTTGCCATCCTACCAGTAAGAAAAGTTGGGGGACACGTGCTCTGCTCCTGCACTACCAGAGTGAGAATAAAGAGGCATTTACCATCCTGCCCAGAGCTCTCCAGATATTCCGTCAGGTCGCAGCCGAACGCGCTCGCGGCTCCCTTCCTCTTGAGTTTCTGCTTGGCTCCCTTGTTCTTCATGAGGTTAGTTCCAAAAGAGGTTTGCCCCCCCTCCTGCCTTGCCCCCCTCCCCCCGGCCTCACGCTGGACAACAAAAAATCTTGCTCTTCTCAGACCACCTTCTGTGTCCCGCTCCCAGGGTGCAACATCGGGGGTCCCGTACAGCGTCCAGCTGGAGAGGTAAACATTAATCCCCACCAGATGTTGGGCTGCTCCTGTGGCAGAGGAAGGTCAGGGCGAGAGGAGGCTCCCCAGCCAGCGGCAGCAGCGATCATAGCCCGAGCCCGGAAGGGTTCTCATCAGAGGGAAGCGGGTGGTGGACGGATGCCCACATCGGAGCTGGCAAGTTGGGGGCAGGCGATGGTGGAGGGGGTGTCTTTCCCTCAGCACGGTCCTGAGATCCTCCACGGTCACCTTCTGGGTTGTGTCAGCCACGCTGTCGCCACTGCCAGCAGAAAGCGTCCCAGCCTGGCGTTCCTTCCCTCGGCTTTCGGAGGAGACTGGAAGTTCAAACGGACTAATGAAAAGGGACCGGGGAAGAGTCTGCACAAGGCTCCTCTTTGGCTCCCCCCCTTCCCCTCCTCCTGCCTTCGGACAGTTAGAGGAATGAGAAACCAGCTTCCTGTTCTGACTCCCGCTCGCTCGCTCTCTCCTTTTCCCCCCTTTTACAAATCCTGGGATTATCCAGCTCACAAAAATGCTGAGAGGAAGTTAGCTGAGGAGAGGGAGGGAGACAGTTTTTGGCAGTGAAGCGCACATGTATGTGTGCGTGTACGAGCAAGAGAAAGCGGGGAGAGGAGCTGAGGGACGGGGATGGGGATGAGGAGGAAAAGGGAAAGCCTGTCCTGACAGTCGACAGATAACGGACTGCCTGAGAGGAAATCACTGCGAGCTGAGCCCGGCCGCAGCCCGCGGTGCGGTCGGACGCTTCCTGCGCTACCAACGCTCGGCTCTGAAAAGGCCCAAGGAGGGGCTGGTGAGGAGGAGAGAGAGAGACCAGGAGATCCTCCAGTAAATCTCTGCCTCTGGTCGAGTCCTTCATCGCAAGGCGCCTTCCTGCCCTCGAACACGACTCTGTCACTTAAGGATTTGCCTTCCTCTCCAGAGGCTCAGGCTGGAGCTGTGACAGCACATGAAGGGGCGCAGGAACTTGAGAAACTAAAGAGAAAGAAAAGGAGGGAAACCTTAGCTCCTTTCTGCCCAGCTCCCCAGGAAGCCGACACAGATGCTGCCCAGGCATCTCAGTTCACATACTTTTGAGTCAACTCCCCAAAAAGGCTCCCCTTGACCAATCAAGAGGTTTAAAGAAAAGGAGCAGAAATCACCCAGCAGCAGCAAGAAGGAAAACGGGACAGGTCTGCCCTCGAACCCTGCGCTGTGCCACCCTTCACCAACACCTTTCTAGTGTAACCTTCAGTACATGCCTATCTCTGCTCGTTAAGAGCAGTCACTTGCACTCTCTCAACCTTTTTTATCCCAGAAACTCAACCTCTGTACACAACTGGGTGGGCTGGTGGGCTGCACAGTTCACCTAGGGCAGCAAATGTAACTCTGCCAAGGCTTCACTGCCCCCTCTTGCTCCACACCAAATATAACTGCACGGGTCTGGGTGAAAAATAAACAAACAAATGAAAAACAGGAAATTGCAGCTTTTCACAAAAAAGTTAGACCAAAGATGGTGAGAGTAGTTTTTGTTTGGAGGAAATCTGGCCAGGAAACAGGGCAAAAGATTCCTTTAAGCCACCTCCCTCCTCAACCCTGGGCTCTGTACCCTCACGTCGCAGAGAAACCCCATCTCCTCCCACAGACCTCTGCTCACCACCTCGCTCCTTTATTTTGGCAAAGAATTGTTTTTCAGAGAAATCAAGCTTCCAACTGTGATCCAATTGCTGCCAAAAGCCAGTCAGGTTCTGTTGGTATGGTGACTTCTTTTCCTTTCAGAAGTATTGGATATTACGCCTTCACATATAAAAAAAACCCCACCAAGAGCTCTAGTGAAGAACCTTGAGCAATTACAACTTCTGTTGTGCAGTTTATCACTGTAATTATCATCATTATCCCCGTTTTACAGCTTTGCTGGCTGAAGGGTTTAGGGTAAACTGATTTGCAGGAGGATGCCAGAGAGGTGTCTGGCTTGTTGATTTCCCAGGCTCCTGCTCCCAGGTTCAGGGGGAAAACTGAGCTCTTGCCACCAGACCTATTGTTGTTCTCAGGGACCTTCAGTGCTCATGAAACACTTAAAACTTCCTTGAATATTATTCTGGGCTTCTCACTGCACCTTGATGTTGAATTGGTGCACAGGATCCCTCCCTGTACCGGCGTGCCGCCAAACCCATCGCGTGCCGCAGCACATCCTGCCTGCCTGCCAAGGGGCAGACTTCAAACGGGTTGGACAGACAACAGGACGCTCAGACCTGGATAACTTGCCAGGCTGTCCTCTCACTGCCTGCCTGGCTGGCTGGCTTCTGTAGGAAGAGAAATCCCTCTCCTTGCCCTCCTCCTGCATATGCCAGCCTGCAGATGCTTCACCTCTTCTCTGCAGACACCTCCTTCTCTCGATGAATGAAAGAAAGCATTTCAGTTCCCCATGCTGGTCTACTCCATAACCCTGCATCAAAGGTGTCACTAACAGGGGCTCTGTCTACTGCCCTGGCCTGTCTCCTTTGCCTTGGTGACCCACTGCACCCCAGTCCTGCGCTCTTCTCCCTCAGATACAGTTTCCCCTTGCCTCTCTTGCAAGCCTACCCCAACAGGATGTCTTCCATAGAGGATAGCTTTTTAAAAAAAATGCAAAAAAACCCACAACCAATATATAAAATCACCCCCTGCATGCATATGGCTTCCTCACATCACCAGTGAGAGAGCTAAGGCCCCAGGCATAGCGGCAACCACCCTGTCATGGCCGCCATGCAGAACAGGCCCTCTCCCCTCCCTTGCACAACCCTGCTCTGAGGGGCGTCAGTGGCCAGTGGGCAGCCTGTCACACTTGACACTTGGCATTTCTCACAGGCTGGGAGACATTTTCAGCCCTGACCCAAGCTGGGCTGTGGGTGAATGTTGTCTGCCTAGGCCTAGGCTGCAGAAACCATTGCTACGGTGGGTGATGGGATGAGTGGGGGGGCAGGGGGTGTGCCATGGTGGGGTTGGGGAGAGACTTCCAAGAAAAAACAGTATTATCAGAAGAAGTCCAGGGAAGAGGAGCTGGGAACAAAACAGAGAGGATTCCAAATTTATGAATGGAGGCTCTCACAGGCTGTCCTGCCTGTGCCAGGTACCTCATGGAGGGAGGAGAGAGACAGAGGAAGGAAATGGCATGGCAGGCAAGGTGAAAGAGGCATGTGCCAAGTGAAAGAAGGCACAAGGAGCTCCGGGAGAGCTCTTGCCAGGCAAGCTGGGCTACAGGGGTAGCTTTCCCCATGCCAGGACAAGGTTCAACAAGAGGACAGAGGGGAGGTCACTGTGGGATTGCCCGGGGAGCCCAGGGCCAGGAGGAGGTCAGGCAAGGTGAGCAGGGACCAAACAAGGGAGGCTTTACAAATAAAGTGCTTCGTATCAGAGTCTAAAATCAGTGCTGAGCCAGGGGATTTTACTGAGGAAAAGGGGCTATGTTCTGCTCCATAGAGAGCAAAAATAAGTCTGGATCTGCACAGCCTGGGAAGCAGAGGAGGTCTCTGCAATAGTTATGGTGAGTGGCAGGACTAAGGAGCAAGCCAGTGTCCCACCTGGAAAAGCTTTCACAGATGAAAAAGGCAAAGCTGGAGAGGAAAATAACTCAGTACAGAAGTATGGAAAGCAAAAAGGAGTTCAAAGCTGAAACAGCTGGAAAAAAAGGGGGGAATTTCTATCTTTCCTAAAAAAAATAACCAAAACAAACCGAAAACAAAAAGAGGAAAAAGAAGAAAGGCAATCTGCAGAATAAGAGAAAGATCAAGCCAAGACAGAGCTCTCACAGAAGCAATCTCTCTGTAGAGATTACTTCCTAGTCCCTGCCACCATACAGACAACGTGATGGCCAGCTGCCCCACAGTACTGCAGCCCAAATCAGGAAGTCATGGTCCACAACACTTACTTTAATTCCTTCCCTTTGAACCTGTAAAAATAGGTCAGGATTTGAAGTCAGTGACGTAGTCATAGAGGGACTCAGGTTCATGCAGGCAAGTGTGGCACCTTCCCATCCCACTTCACTGCTGATGTGCAACACATCACCCTTCAGCTTGAGAGCAAGTATGACAAGACAGCACCTGTGTGTGAATGAACATAATGACTTTCAGTTCTCCTCACTCTCAGACAAGGTATCAGTCACCCCAGAAGCAGTTTGAGAGCCTGGGGAACAGCTTTGGCCATTAGGCTTAAGTATTTCTTCCCTTTCTAAGAGCCAGGGCCTGTGGCTGAGGCATTGCACAGGCTATTTCTGGGCACCCATCTCTCCCCTCCCTGCTGCATTTCCTTCATTGTGTTTGAGCTTTTTCCTATCTGTGGCTTTAAAATCTCCACCAATCTGCCAGGCGCCACTCAGCACAAAAGAACAGGGGGGGCAGGGAGTGGAAGACCCTGGGAGGAGGGGGGATCTGAACCCCTAAAAATAGCCCTGCTGAGTACGACTGTTTTCCTGACACAGACAGTTCATTGTTAGGCTCTGACACGCCAGTTCACCCTCCCTACCCAGCCCTCGACACACTCTCTTTCCTCTCCTGCCCCTCTCCAGCCCAGTTTCCTGTCTACTCCCATCCCCGTGGCCAAAGCTGGAGGATATTGTGAAGCCTAAAGCCTGGTGTGGCAGCTTTTGTTTCTCTAACAGCAGACTGTGGGGCTTTAGCTTCCCTTGTCATAGGATACCCACCACTCTGAGTTCCTAATCCACCCCCCCTCCATTCCCAGGCAAAAAGCCCTGTCTCTTCCATCTCCCACATCCCTTTCTGCCTTGCAGAGGACCTTCTTGCCCCACATCATGACACATCTTCCATGTGTCTGTATGCCCCATGCAAGTGTTTAGTTCACTGCTTCACAGATCCCAGCACTTCAGCTATAAATGAAGGGGGCACCTCACATTTGCACACTACCAAGTCTCCTTACTGCACACTGCATGCCCATGGCACAGCAGTGTAACCAGAAGGCTGTAGTTATGAGCCTGCTCATGTTGATAATGTGATGGCATTCCAATGATGGCATGGAAGGCCACCAGAAGAGAACAAATGGATCATCCCTTGTACCAGGAAGGTACTTTTCTCTCACTTTGCCAGTTAGGGCATAGGGTAAGGATCTACAGCCAGAGGATGAGGTGTAGTCACTGATGTATTAGGAGCAGACATATAGTCCTGTCCATTCTACCTCCTTGAGTATCATCCCAGATGAAATGAAGTCTGAAGTATGTAAGTTGCCTAATGCAGGGTGATATTCAGTCACTGACTACACTCAGCACAACATGCAACTACATTTTTAGCCAGACTGCCTTCTTCCACTGTTCACAGTCATTTCAAAGCATCTTGCTTACACAAAAACAGATGAGGGACATATCTCCCTTCCCTTACTGTGTTTGTACCACACCTAGAACAGAGGAACTCTAATCCTTGACTGGGGACTCCAGTTGTTCTTTATTTAAACAATATAAAGACTGTTACAGAAAGTTTTTATGTCTCCCCATATAAAATTCTATTGACAGCACAATAATATGCTGTGATTCTGTTAATATAAGGTAGCATTATAAAACAAACATTCAGAAAAAAACTCTACCAGACAAGCCACACAGCTAGCAAAAGCTTCCTTCACCTCAGAGGTATGTTCTGAACCTTCTCCAAGCATCTTACCAACAAGATGACCCATTTGGTGAGGCAGCAAGGCCACAAACCTCACACTGTGGAGCCATTCCAAACTCACACAGGCTTTTTCAAGAGCATCCTGCCAGCAGCTTTTTGGATAACATGGAAGAGGCAGCTGGCAGCCCTGTGCTGTGTAGATGCAAGACAGCATTTCATAGAGAGGTGATTTCCTCAACACATTGTCTCACTGGAAATAACAACAATAAGGATTCCTACCAAACCAGGAAATGTTTTTAGCTCCTTTTTTTTCTCCCTGATCAGATAACCAGAGTGACCTACAGAAATTTAACAACTTGCTTAAAACTGTATTGTGATTCTATAGAAAAACAAAAAGAAAAAAAATCAACAACGCCTACGAAACTGGGAAATGCCTTAATCATAAGCCCGCTGCTTCTCATGTCTAACCAGCCTATGAACACAAGCAATAACCAGATTCTCAGGCACAGACAGCATCTCTAGGAGCTGAGAAAAGTTAGTCAGGGAAGAAAATCCTGAGGATACCTATCAATGCAGACACCCATTGCTTTGTCACTGTGTCCACCAGCTGTAATACCAGAGAGAGCTTTCAGTTCCTCCTCGTTTGCACCCATGTTTTTGTAGTTTTCTCCCACCCTTTATCCTGGAGACACTGTTCTAAGAGAAATGATGAGTCTCTCAAGCCAGAAGCTTATAATGAAAGAAGAAAAACTATTTTGTGTCTTTTGTTTTCAATTCTGCCAAATGACAGCACTGGTAATACACTATAAAGGACTCCACATGCATAATTTCAGATTAGCCCAGCTCACGGCCACTCAGAGGACACCGACATCACCAGCCACTTCACTCTGTTTTGCTAATGATGTTGCCATGGAAGAAAGAACTTGTGGGTTAACCTGACTGCATAAAAAAAAAAAAAACAAACAACAACAACAACAAAAAAGCAGTCCATTGCACTTGCATTATTGCAATGGTGATGTGAGGCTAAGGACTGAGAGAGAAGCTGTGATAAGTACTAAGATGGAAGGGAGGAAAGAAATGAGTTTACCGGTTCACTCAAGCAAAAATCTGTTTTGATCACTTTCTGTAGAAGATAAGGGCTGTCTTATAGTAATCTCATCTGCTCAAAACAACAACAACAAAAAAAAACAAGCCCAGCAAATAGTTCAGGGAAAGTGCACTATTTTAGGGATAGAAGGTAGCCTCTTATGCAGTATTTATAGAAGTCACTTAAAACCTGACTTCTTTTATTCTGGGGTCTTCTCTTGATTACTTGTGAGAATCATCATTTCTATGAGAGAGTTATGTCCTGCTTTAGCACAAGTTTTCAACTAAGGCTCCTTTTACTGTGTCTAAATCTCTAGCACCACAAGGAAGAGTTCCTGTGAAGAACTGCCAGCTGTGATGATGGTCTACAGTTAGGACAGACCTTCACCTCTTCTCTCTCTCTAGCAGAGCAAAATACCATTTGGTGACAGGAAGGGGGAAGAGAGAAAATACAAGTCTGCAAAAGCCACATGTCCCCCTAGCAAACATCTCTGCAAGAAGACTGTCAGCTGCAATGGGTCTAGTGCTAGCAGCTGTGGCAGGCAAGACCAGGTGTTCTTGCAAGAACACCACATTTGTTGTTTCTTAATTCTACTCCCTGAGCTAAGTCTCTGTAGGGATAGTATTGGTGGGTCTCCACAAATAAACCTCTATTGTCTTGTTTGCAAGGCTGACCATATCCTCTCTCCTTTCTAGGCCTTCTCTTCCTGCCTTGCACCACATCTCTCCTCACAGTCAGGTGTGTGCCTAGGTTAAGTGGAAAAACAACTTGCCTTTCTATTGTGCTCTCCAATGCTGAAGGCATGGAGCAGGGACATCCATCAGCTGTATGGGGAGATTCCTTCTGCCTGAGATTTGAGTGCCCCCTCTCTCAGGATGTGTAATATTAAAGCTCTCTCTATTCTTCCTCAGGGAAAGCCATGTTTCTCCTTTAACATCCCCTTTACCTGTGCACTGGCTGTCCTAGCAGAAGGTGCTTTCTGTGGGGATGTGCCAGGTTGTGGAGGATGTTTTTAAGCTTCTTTGGCACAATTGCTTTCTCTTTTCCTCTGCTTTCAGAAATGTCACCAGCCATGCAGTGCTGTCAGCAACATTATTTAGTTTGCATCCTACTGAGGCTCAACATCTCCAGACAAAGGTGGCACAAATTTATCTTCTTCCCATCACAGGCTTGGCTCGCCTTCACTCTGACACCTTGTCATCTAAATCTGAGTTCAGATTATTTCCTGACTCAAACTGAAGTTATATTGGGTGTGAATTATAGCAGAAAGTACTCAGAAGACTTTAGGCTGGAACCAATAATAATCTCTGTGCCTTGCAATTACTTACACAGCTTAACAGGCTGCTTTCAACTTTTTCAACTTTTATGGCTACCCCAGCATCATTGTAGCTGGCCAACATGATTGAGACATCTAGGAAGCCCTCTCCTGTGTAACTGGGTTGCCTATAGCAGAGCTGGTGTTTTTTCTGTATAATGGCAGAGGGGTTTTGTTATCTTAAGAGTAAGCTTTAGCTAAGAAGCCTGGCTCCCTAATGCTGCCCTGCTATATTTAGACCCTCTTTTGGTGTGCCCACCCAGTGCTGTTCCCCTTGTTTGTTTCCTACCAAACAATGAGACCTGAAAGAATTGGTTGGAAAGGAGCCAATGCTCTTGCAAACGAATCTGTCAGGCAGCCAAGCTTTGCAACGGCCCTTTGTAACATACTGTACTGGGAAGTGGGAAGCAATTGTCCCTTTTGCTTCAACCTCCAGCATGGGCTTTTTCCCCATGCGAGCCCTGTGGTGTGACCCTGCCCCAGGGACTGTCTGCAAGGAGGTGTCAGAAGACATGGGGGGGAGTGCCAAGGGGCAACAAATCACTATGGCAAGGAGCAGTGCAAGATCTGCATTCTGTTTTCCCTCACCTCTAATCCTGTATTGCTGCCAGAGCGTGTTTTAGCAGCAAGTTGTTCCTGGAAAGCCTTTGCTATCTTCCCTGATTGTGGTGGAAGCCACTCATGTACATATAGGGTTACAGGTGCAGTCAGATGCCCTTCTCACTCACCCCATGGGGTTTTTTTTTCTGTGCTCTTGCAGTGCTTAGCTACCATTTTAGACAACCTCAGCACTGCAGGGAGAGAAAAAATCAACCAGGCCCAGCCCCAGACCCACTGGAGAGCACAAGAGCCACATTAAGATTATTTTTGCTTGTTTTAAACAAGTGGAGCCAAGGAAAAAAACAAAGGAGAAGGAAAAAATGTCAAGCAGGAAGAAGAGAAGAGAGTTTTCTCTGTCTTCAGAAACAGAGGGGTCTGCCTGATCGCAGTAGCCTTAATGATGAAAGCCTGGAAATTGCAGATTTGCATCCAAAATGGATTTTGTTCCATTACCTTAGGTTCCAATTGTGTTGCTTCTTTTGGCCTTTTGATCCAAACACTGTGTAGCCAGCAAAGGACATGTGTATCCCTGAGGGATATTCCAGGAACATCCTTTAGTTGGATCTGGTTTGGGTTGTCCTTTAGGCCCACGAGCATTAGGGAGGTCAGAGCTTCCAAAAAACCCACCCAAAACCAATAGAATTAAAAAAAATAAAGCAAAAAATTCCATCAGGAGAAGAAAGGTGCTGAACACCAGAATCATAGCAGTAGTTAGGGCAAGAGAAAGGTCAACTAAAAAGGTATTTACCCAAACCCCACAGGCACCTGTTGGCCCTGCCTGAGAAGAGGGGTGTAAATCTCCCATGAGGAACAGAAGGAGTTGGAGCAGTGGAGTGGGATTCTGGCCCCCAGTGCCAGAATCCCACTCCACTGCTCACCACATATGCACTGTTCTCTGGCAAATTTAAGAGATGCTGGGACAATTCCAACAGTTTGAGTTATAGTTGCATGGCATCTCTTTGTAACAATACCAAGTACTTGCAGCTTGAAAATTGAACCAATTTTTAAGAGCAGCTTAGGAGAACGCATGCTGGCAGGAGAAATGCAGCCGCAGCAGAATTAAGTAGACAATATTTTGGCACCATGGGCACACAGCACCTATTGACAGGAATAGTAGGAGAGCAGTCTTTGGCAGAAATTGTGTAGATGAGTGGAGGTTACAGGGAGAAGTTCAAGCATTACAGCAGGCAAATCAGGTAAAAGAGAGAAATTAACGCAGCAAGGAGAGGCTACATTTTGGACCGACCCTTAGCAAACAGTGACTATAGGATACATTAAGCATAACCCTGCACGATTGCACTTCAACATATCATGGAGGACAAATTGAATAACTCAAATGTCCCTAAAAACCTGTCAGTATGTCATGGTTTAGCTTCAACTAGCAGCTAAGCACTATGGAGAAGCTCATTCACTCATCCTTCCTAGCCCCAGTGGGATGGGGAGGAGAATCAGAAGAAAAAGGTAAAACTCATGGGTTGGGATAAGGGCAGTTTAGTAGGACAGCAAAGGAATAGGAAACTGATAATAACAGCACTTATAAAAAATATACAAAGTGGGTGATACGTGATGCAATTTGCTCACTGCCCAGAATATGATGCCCAGCCTGTCCCTGAACAGCAATTCCTCCTCCCTGGCTATCCCCACCCCTTATGTACTGAATATGACATCATATGGTATGGAATATCCCCATGGCTTGTTTGGGTCAGCTGTCCTGGCTGTCTCCTTCCAACATCTTGTGAAAATTAACTCTATCCTAGCTGAAAACCAGGACAAGTATAAACCAGTACCAAGAAAAGCTACATCCTTCGGTAATGTTCAGAGAAATTTTCAAGACACAAACCCTAAAAGTTCAGAAAATAATGGATGGCCGCCTAGAAAAAAAAAAAAGGCCTTTCTCTATAGTAGCTCATGATTTGGTGCATATAGACTGGTTGAAAAAAGTGAGATACTTTTGGTTCATGCTGCAGTAGTAAATGGGGCTATTTCATACTTGCTTTTTACTGCAGAACACAGATCCACTGTGCTCAGTGACTAAAGATCATTTGTGGAGCCTTACCAGTCAACAGGAAATTATATTCTGATTTTGCCAAATCACTTTATCACGATGCCATTATGAAAAGACTGTTCATCTATTTTAGTGGTTGCTTAGGAGATGTGAGAGAGACTGGCTGGCAGCCACTTCTGACTCTCTCCAAGATATTACTGCAGCCCCTTACCTGTAAGGATGCCACTGGGCAACTTCTTGACTGGCCAAGATGATTTTTAGACTTGGGCTCCTTTTGTGACCTGTTATGGCAGCAAGGACAGGTGGAGGAAGTCCTGAAATCCAGCTGAACAGGAAACAGAAAAGCTTACCAGCAGGGAGGATCAGGAGAAGAAGGTGGATTAGCAATACACTGAGAAGCTCAAGGATGGCAAGGAAATGGCCGCTGAGGTGCTGCTAATTCTCTGAGGAACCCGCAGCAAAAACCTGCATTGGGTGGTTACCTGGTGGACCCTTTTCCAGCAGGAACCTCTTTCAGAAACTTTTGGTTAGATGTGAAATGTATTATGTGGACTTCTGGGGAAGGAGTCTTTGTTGACTTTTTTAAGTGGTTTTTTTCTTTTAAAAGAAACAGGTCTTCCTTTTAGAAAGTGAAGCTGTTTGAAAAATGAATGTGAAATTTCGTGACAGCTTATGAAAGGTCTAATCTCATGCCAGCAGGGTGAGGCAAGTCACCAGTAAAAAGTCTAAAAGAAGTTTGCTGTAGCAAAAAAAAAAAACTCATTTCCCTACAATTTTCTGCCTTTTCTGAAAGTTCTAGGACGTTTTCTGAAATTTATTCATTGCTATTATTTTTTTCTTCAAGAACTAGAGTTCTGATCAGCCTTGAGAAATTCATAGAAAGTCTTCCATGGAAGACTGGATTTTCTTTTTTTGGTTTCAGCATAAATGGCATTTGAAAGGCTGAGATCCATTAACTCTAAAACCTGGTAAGACATATTGAACAAAAAGAAACAATTTGATTAGCTACCTAGAGATAATATGTCCTTTCCTTGCTTAATCAGTTTTGATCATCTTGTCTTGTATATCCTGCACAGCTACATTGTCTAATAAAAAAAAAAGAATTAAAATGCTGGTTTTCTGCATCTTAATTGAATTCCAATTCTCATCCAAAAATAGCTTGACAAAAATCAAAGTAAAAAAAATAATTATCATGTAAATAAGCAAAGCCATTCACTATTTTCTAACATAACTAAATGCAAATTATGGATCTGAATAAATGTGAGCTATTAGATTGTTCTATTTACATGTGTAGACAGCCCAGGCTAGCAAAAAGTTACCAAATTTAGTGGGAGGGCTATATTTAGTTTCAAATCAGGATGCTTTAATTATCAGCTAACAGGAAGCAACATTTTTAGTTTAGTTTTGTTTTCTGGTAATTTTTATGAGGTTTTGGAAATAACTACAAATGTAAAGCCTAATTAAAGTAGATTGCTCTAATCATCCTTTTCTTGCTAACTGATATTTTTAAATCACGCCATCTTGAACAGACATTATCACACACCAGTCTTGTGGAAACTTCACAAATGCTTTTCTAAGATATTCCAGTTTGTGCCAACTTCAGAGCTGTCTCCCTTTTAAACTCTCCAGGCTACCCACAAATACGTTTGAACTGGATCACCTCCTCTTTTCAAGTCAACTTTTGCAAAAAAAGTAGCACAGTTCTTCATGTGTTTGTTGATTTCGCAGGTTCTTTATGAATCACAGTGGAGACCCCCTGTAGCTGACTATGTACTTGGCAACAAACAAAACAAAAAATTTACAAAAGAACACATTTTCTGTTTACTATACTCCAGCACTACCTACTGCTTGTTGCAGACATGTGAAACCACAGTCGCTCAATGCCCCAGGGTTATAAACATTGAACTTGCTGCTTATGCTTTGAAGTGCCACTGCATTTGAGTAGAGCTCTTGTGTCAGGGGTAGTTAGGCGCCGTGGTTCCAGAAGACCTTGGAGTCTCTGTCACCCCTATCAGTCCTCTTGCTCTGCCCTTTCCTGGTACAATGCTTCCCGTACTTCAGCTTTTCAGGCCGTCCTTGGCTTCCCAGAGCCTGTTTGTAGGCTACAGAACAATAGCGATTGCTGAAAATATGAAATGGGAGAAAAGAAAACATCTTGGTAGAACACTCACACACTGGGAGTAGGATATAAAAATAAGAAGTGACAGCTCAGCTCTGGGGCCCCAAGATCTATGGGCTGTGAATAAAAACTACTTCTTTCTTTCTTCTAGAGTCTTACCTCTTGTTCTGTTTCTGAAAAATGCCAATAACGAGACAGATCCTCTTTGTCATCACTCCTGGGAAGTACATTCCTCCTGTGCCAATACCATCATACTATCTATTACCATAACATATTCTGGCTCCTTCTCTCTCCTCTTATTTGGCTCCTAGATCTCAGTGAATAATTTTGCAATTAATTGTTTATTCAGCAAATGCTGCTTCCTTTTCCATTTTTTTTTTGAGTATCCCAGAGGAGATTTGTAATTTCCTCAGGTTCTTTATGGTGTTATCAGGCAAGTTTTCTACAGTTTATTCCTCTCGTGCATGGATTGTCTGTGAACTTTGAGGGAGATGGTTGGGTGTTCATGGTTTCAGGCATATGGGCCAGTTGTGATGAGTGAGACAGTATGGCTTGAGAAAAATCAAGAGCATAGGCACCTGCCAATGTTTGACTGTGAAAAGATCATCATCACTTCTTTAAGCTGCTATTAACTTTTACATTTAAGGGAAGTGAACAAGAAAGAAGGATGCTGAAGGCAGAAGCATAGGACTGTGTGTCATCAAAGAGGAATAACTTTTCATTATACTCAGAACAGGCTATAGCCTCAGATACACAGTTCTGAGAAAGAAATGATGACTGAAAAATGACATTGTCAAGCAGCCAACAGCCACTTCATTTCATTGCTAACCTGGGGCACCCTGGTGTATTCCATGTCCCCATCCCAGCCGCTGCCAATTTGTCATTCGGTTGCAGGAGGTGACACCGAAGGCGAGTGGAG
This sequence comes from Heliornis fulica, assembly GCA_013399135.1. Taxonomy (NCBI): domain Eukaryota; kingdom Metazoa; phylum Chordata; class Aves; order Gruiformes; family Heliornithidae; genus Heliornis; species Heliornis fulica. The sequence goes on from VXBZ01009386.1 coordinate 493,306, forward strand.
CAGGTAGTCACCCAGAAAAAAACCCAAACCAATCCTTCCTCTAAACACTGTTTGGGTGTGGATTACCATAGTAAGGAAATCCCATGAAAGGGTGTCCCAACGTGGGTATAGTATGAAAGAGGGGCCCTGGAAGGGGAGGTGCTTGTCTTGGCTGACCTTCTGGGTTGTGTGCTGGCCCCACCTTGCTGTAATGAGAGGGTTGGTGGAAAGTGCAGGTTTGCTGCAGGCACCCGTCATCCCTCAACTCCTTAATTTACCTTTCCAGTGAGGGAAGGAGAGGCAGGGAGTGAAGAGGAGTTGGCAATGGTTTCTTTGAGCAGGCACTGACTGAGAGTCAGAGTGCTTTGGGGAAAAGGAAGAATACAAGGGAACCCCACCCTTTTACCACAGAAACCACATCCCCAATGCTGGCTAGCTACAGAGTCCTTCCTCACACTGAGAAGCAGGCCAGAAAGGGAGCCAGGAGAAGTGGGATGTACAGGGACCCAGAGATATTTTTAAATGTGCTGGATGTCTGGTTGCATAGTTTTGGCCTGGTTTTGTTGGCATAAGGCCCTTTCTTCACTGGTTTTGATAGATCACACTTGCTTAGGAGGCCCTCCTCGTGTGTCAAGATGAAATTTTCTGGCTGACGAGATAGCTCTGGGGACTTGTAACCAGACCCAGCAGCTTTTCTAGCTACACTTACACTGCAGCCTGTTGGGTTGAGGACACCCTCCACTCAAACGTGCTGCTTTGCACACAAAAGCAGGACTGTCAGGGACAACAGGCTTTGAGCCTTCAGACAACATCACAGGTTTGACTGAAGGACTTCAGGCCAAAACAGTCATACACACAACTTTTCATCCAGAGCCTCCACTCCCCACTCATGTGGAAGGCAGACCACCACCATGCTGTGTTTGACAGACCCTCTGTCCTCAAAGAACTGGTCCTCAAGGCCTCTTGCTTTCTCCTGTGGAGAGGATCACAGGAGGTACTACAGAGCACCAGTCCATAAAGGGATGTGAGCCATGACTAAATGTTGTTTGCACACTCAGCATGTGGGGAGGATGGACAGGGGAAGGATTATGCCTGTATGCAGGGAGGAACCTTGGGTGTCTTACATCTCTTAGAGGTGTAGGGCACCATTGATAAGCAAAAATATTAAAGAAGGGTGATGAAATCCTTCTGATTGGCTGGTGGAGGGAGCACATGTCTGTGCTGGCTCTGCACCCAGTGTACCTGGTCACCCTGGATCCACTAGGAGATGCTGAAGAGGAACTGCTGGCAAGAAGGGTGCGGCCACTTCCCCATGCAAAAGAGAGCTGAGCTGATCTCAGCCCATGTCATGCCGCGGTGATGTGGTATGTTGTGGTGATGTGGAACATCCTGTGACACAACTTGTGACAAAGCCAAGAAAGATTAAAAGTGCCAGAGAAGAAAAGCCTTGGTGTGTTTATTTTTGGTAGAAACAGGAAGGATGCTGGTGAGGCTAAATAAAGACCAAGTGTTGACCTTTCAGAAGCCTACACCTATGTATTTTCCTACACACGGTAAAGGCAAGACCTCATGACTTACAAAATAGCTGTCATGGAAGAGGCATTTAGTAAGATGGGAATTTCTCCACTTCTTGCTGAGAAGCAACCCTACCTGTGTGGGAACAGAGCTGTCATTTAACCTTGATGGTGATGAAGAGAAGCACATATCTGAGAGGTAAGTGGCTCAAACCTGGCCAGAGAAACAGTGCATAGACCTTTCCTGAGGAAGGAAACACAGGATTTCTAATAAACACCCTTCATTAGGGGCTTTGCTGTTCAGCTCTTTCAAAAGGGAGCGTCTCCACTGTTCCCAACTGAGCAACTCAAGTCAATCAGCTGCTCTTGTGGGTTTTGAGGCAAGCAGGGGGATCCTTGACCTAAATGCTGATCACAGCTTTTGGGCTTTGCATATGAGTTCTGCTAGAGCTGCCATCCTAAGCCTCCAAAGGCTCCTCAGCTTTCTCCTCGTTCTGATTTTGGTTTTACAACAACTCAGCCAAAAGGGAACAAAGAAATAACATAGCCTCTTTTGGTGACAAGTTAACTTTATCTCTATGGACCTGTATTAATGGCTTCTTTCGTTAATGGTGAGAGCAGGTGGATTTAATTTTTTGAAGAAATTCACAGTTGGCCATTGTTAGTAACACCTGAGCACCTCTGGGCAAAGCACCCCTTTAAAAATCTCGGTGTCTGGAGTAGCTAAATCCCTTTAAACACGTCTGTCATTTTCCTCTGTGGAAAAACAAAAACCAATTAAAAAAATCCATCGTAACACTGTCGCGGAGATCGCCGCGTAGGGTCCTCCACGCTTGACACTGGAGACATCTGTGGGATTTGGGAGACAGTTTGACATCTAGTGGTAACGTGTGGGATAACCCCAGAGCTCACACCACAGAAACTCGAGAGGTCACGGCCACGCATGGGGCAAACTGAGGGAAGGGCCATCCAGTGGCCAAGGACACGCTTGTAAGCTGCGTGTACGGCCACGCACCTTGGTATTAGGCATCTCCTTACCCTGTTGTGACATTTGTTTAAAGGAGAAAAGCATCTGAGGGGTAGCAAACCCCTCATATTCCAAAGCAACAAGATTTGTGACTTGATGTCTCTTCGCTCAACATGAGAGGTCATCTCTCAGGTCATGCTTCCACCATGCTAATGAAGCAACAGCAGGAAGGTCTTCACCCAAGCAAAGCAACAGATGTCAACGTAGTTAATCCTGAAGTCTGTTAGGAGGCTGGGTTTGAAGAAATTCGGTCAATTTCAGCTTCAGGTTTGATTGTTGCGTTGAAGGTTGCAACCAGGAGAGTCTTGTGGAGCTGATCTGCTGGCAGGAGCTGAGTAATGAATGGATAGAGACATCTTTATTATAAGAAAATGTAGGGAAGAGCAACATGGTTCAGGTGACGTGAGCAACAGACCAACCTAACACTTCTGAGGGATTGAAATCTTCCTTATTTTTGTAATTCACCAATCAGAATGTAGAAGTACCACTGTCCCTTCAGAAACATGATTTTTGCTCAACCTACACTCAAAATCTCGCAGGGGAATCACCTGCTCTCAAAAGGTTTGGCCAGTTTCCAGCTCTCAGAACCTCATCCCAGACTGCAAGGGTGAGCAGCTCCCCTGAACTTGCAAGATCTGCCACTAAGATCAACCTGTGCAGGTAGACAGTGGTCAGGCAGTTGTTCTATCTGCCTGGAAGCATTAACATAAGTTTGTATACGGGGATTAGTGACAATTTATCAGGGATGAATTTGACCCACTCTTTACAGCTGCTGAAACTAAAAGAATAAATATCAATTAAAAATTATATTAAGAGTTGTGGAGGCTTTAGGGAAATTGTTTTCTTTTAATTTATTTTTAGAGAGAGAATATTAAAGCAGTGCTTAAATCAGAATAGCAATTATGGGTAAGAGCTGATGAAATCACATACCCTGTCCTCCAGATGTAGCAGAGACTCCACTCGCCTCCCCTCTCCAGGAACTAAACCCAATTTCTGGGTGCACTCAGGCAGGTGTTAGTGTGCAGTCTTTGCAGTATCATCACATGAACCCTATGTGTTACAGTGCAAACCACACTTCAAGTCCACTCTCTGGCACAATAACATGATGTTTGCTCCCTGGGGAGCAATTTCTCAGTCTCTAGAGTGTGTTGAAGTGTGTAGATTTAAGTCTCTGTAACTCAGCTGGTCACCTGAAAATTGCTTTTTCAGCCTTTTCCTGGCAAAAACAAAGCCAAGATTGGTGAGATACATGTGTTCAGCTGAAAACACTGAGAGCTTTAGCCTGCTCTATCAGCCCTGCCTGCTTGGAAGTATTTCTCTGATTAGTGAATCAGGCAAGGGGCCTGGCTGGATGAAGAGGTGGGATGGGTTGGTTCCCCCTGGCAGGTGGATGGGAGCCAGTCTTCTCTGAGTATTTCTCTGGGTTGCAGATGTCTCCCAGTGCAAGAGTTGGAAAGGAGTAAGAAGCATCTGTGAGCACTGGTTTGTGGTAAGTGAAATCTCCTTTTTGCCCTGTTCTGGCTCTGTCCCATGGCCCATTCACACACCATAAACAGCCACAAGGTCTGAGTGTAAGAGTATCTCAGTCAAGGCTTCAGACTGTTCACAGCTGCTTGCTTCCTCAGACACATGAGCTGGTACAGTTCCCCTAATGTGAGATACACATGGGGATGTTCACATGTATTAAGGGGACCCTTAGTTCTTAGAAAAGACACAGAGCATCCCCTCCCAGTGTGGAGCAGAGAAAACCAGCACAAGCAATTCCTTAAAATCCTTGCATTTCACCATTTTCTTTCTATCATCAGGTTGCTATCTTCTTGTTTGTTTGGTTTTTGGGGTGGTTTTTTTGTTTGTTTTTTGTTTCCTTTTAACTTAGCTGCATTTGGGAGCTCCTTGGATCAGAAATTATCTCTCTCTATCTTCCAGGAGGGTGCCACAAACATTTGTGGCACAAAACAAACAGTGTAGTAGTGTTGCCTCTAGAAACCAGGCATTGCTACAGAAATAGGAGAGGAAATCTAGCAGTCATAGGAGATCCAGGGCAAAAGAAGCAGCATCCTGGTCTGTAGCAGCATTTTCTAGCTGGTGGGGATCTCGAAAGAAAATTTTGTAGTAGATGTATTTATGTATGTGTAATATGATAGAGAGTTAAAGGAAGAATAACAGATAAGAACAGTGAAAGATTACTCATATTCAGGGTATTCTAGGTGGAAGTATAGAGGGTTCCTTTGGGACCTAGGAGTGAAAAAGATAAAAAAATGGCCACTACTTCACAAAAGACCTTGTAGCACTCTTCTTTATGGTTCCATCTTGCAATCAGGCTGTGTTGCTGCATGTCCATTTCAGAGCCTGGGGACAGCCACTGAGCTCCCCATTGAGGACTACTGCACAGAAACACAAATACAGAAGAACCCTAAAATGTTTAAGCATTATTTAGAAAGCATATAAATCTATGGGAGCTCATTAGGAGTACTCAATATGTTTCCATGGATATATATAATTTTTTTAATAACACTTGAATATGTTGGTGAGTGGCAACTCAGATGAACTCAAAAAAGCCTGTGTGGGAGAAAGTTGTAAAGGTTAGTCCTTTACAAGGTAACAGCCATGTCTTCTGTATTCCAAGCATGTAACAACAAAATGTTCTTGTCTTGTTAGTATTATCTTGATAATGATAACCAGTGCTCCTCTTGCTTTGTGCAAAATTGTTCCCTTAAACCTGTTGCATCATGCTGTGATTGTACTTTGGGATAAATCAAAATGACAAGGAAAGGTTTTAGTGAAATATATAAAGTATTGGTGGGGCTGGATGCTGCTGCTGTCCCCAAGGTGAGAACTGTTCTTGACTTGGCCTTCAAAACAGAGGGAAGAGACAGGATTTTCATCCCTAATTATAAAAGCTCTCTCCCTTCCTGTTTCTCCTCGTGGAACAGCCAGATCCTACAGTTCTCTCCAGCTGAGAAGGTGAAATCTTGGTGAAATCCTGAATAATCAGGTCACTGATGGCTTTTGCTGTCCAGAGAGGGGGTCCTGGTCCTGTTGTTTCACACCACTAGTCTCTCAGCCTTAAAGGCATGCCATACTGCCTGCACTATATCAGCTCTCTATACTCTTGTTCCTCAGTTCACCTCTTACATCCTCCTAAAAAAACCACATTAAAACAAACAATAGTTTATTTGCTAAGGAGAAATGCCTGAAAGAAACCACGTTTCCCAGCAACCCACATGCCTTCTTGCAGGGGAGCAGAGCAGGAGTTTTGCAATCCATTTCTGGATACTTTTCTGGGTATTTATCACTAACACCTCTTTGGCTTATATCTGTGCTGGCTCACTTGTACTGCTCCCCAAGCCCACGCAGGAGGTGCAAAGCACTGAGTAGGGATGGCTCTGTATGCAGCTGGTGACCACTAAAACTACTCACTGTGCTTCCAGCATCTCCCCTGAGAACCCAGCAAGAGCCCTAGAAATTTAAACATGAATGAAAGAGCCCGGTGAGGCCTACCTGTGCTGGCCAGGGCCTGTGCCACCATGTGCCTGGCAGTCCTTTCCCTGGGGTTCTGTCTCATCTCATCTTTAAAGAACTAAACTGCAGCAGCTCCAAGGCTGGAGCTTGAAACGTTTTTTCCCCCCAGATTTTCAAAGGAGCTGTCAGGGGAGGATTCTTCTCCCCCAGCTGTGCGATGTCTACGTCAGAGCTTGTCATCTACAATATCTCTTTTTATGATCAACCAAAAGGAACAGGCACTTGAAGGGCATGGTTCATTTCTTTTTGCTGACTATAAAGGGAGTCCATGGTGATGAGCCTAGCTGCAAACGTCTGCATTCAATCAAGCTGGGGGAGATGAATTCCATCCTGGTGCCCAAAATTTTTGGAGGCTCTAAACATTTAACCCCATTGCTTAACATTCAGAAATTATTCCACGTTTTTTAGGTTGGAAGCATTTATCTTTTTTTTTTTTCTGGCAAGCTCAATCTCTCTCTTCTTGCATGCTTTAAAAAAACCCACATAATTTTGGCATCGTCTCAGACTGAAATGTTGGATGCTAGTTAATTGTCTAACAAAATTGATTGATTAATTTTTTATCTATCTATTTATAAAAGCCTTTTAACTTTATGAAGTGCTATAGAAATGCCATCCTGTTGTCAATAATTAATGCAGATAACATCTGGTGGCCACAAAGGTGGATCACTGTCCAACAAATTAAGGTACACTGTGTTAAGCTGAGCACTATTTTTAGGTGAGTGCAGCTCATTATGAGCCTTCACAGAACAGTTTTGCTGAGAGAATGGCCCTTGCCCCTGACAGCTTTTACTTTTGTTATTGCTGTGGCTAAAATAAACTAGTAGCCCAACACTTTGTTTTCATCAGGATTTTTATAGATATTCTTTCCTCTTGCTCCATTCTGCTCAGTTTCTGGAGCCACCCCAGCAACTGGGATACCTGGTCACCTGCCAATGCACCTCTCAGCATCTGTCCCATGTGCCTCTCTAGTGGCCTTTCTGAGAGGTAACTTCCTTGAGTGTGTGTGTGTGATGGTAATGAGAGAGACATGTGGCTTCATTTGATAAGTCCAGAGCAATGTGTTGCGCACTTGGGTTCCCACCGATCCCTCCTTTTCAAGGCTGCAGGAAGTAAATCAGTCATGTTTTAAACCATCCCACGCTCCAGCTGCTGCAGATTGGGAAATTGGTAATGAATGCTGCTCACAGTGTTATCTGCTCATGGCCATATGGCTCTGTAGGGAGAAACTTCCATCCTGAAGTATCTGCGCACCTTTCTGCTGTACTTGCAGCGCCGCTGGAAGGCAACCATCACCAGGCTGGAGGGGGCGTGGTGGTTTTGCAGTATGGCTTCTGCAAGAAGCAGCTAGAAGTTTCTCTGAGGTCTGACAGAGCAAATCCCAGCTGGGGTCCCAAGGCCAAACTCCCAAACCCTGTTACCTACAAGGTCATCCGGGCCAACCAGTGACAGTCACGGCGCCTCTGGGAATCACATCTTAGAGAAAAACCCAAAGAGCTGCATTTTGACACTGGAGAAGGGAGTGAGAAGATGTAAGAAACTTTGCAGCTCATGGAGGATGAAGAGACCTCACTTGCAATCCATGGAGATGCACGTGTAGGAATAGGGAAGAATCTGTGATCTACATTGGAGCAAGCCCCTGGCAGCACCTGCAGCAGAGTCAGACAGAGAGAGATGGAGGCCCAGGCTGGAGCAGGTTTGCTGGGGGGCTTGTAACTCTGTGGGGGACCAGGCTGGGGCCACCAGTCTGGGACTGAGAGACTGAGAGACATTCTGTGAGTTTATAGCAGTGACCCACGCTGGGGCAGTTGGTGAAGAGCCAAGGCCCTATGGGAGAGGACTCACATGGAGAAGGTCCTGGAGGACTGTCTCCCGTGGGTTGGACCCCATGCTGGCACATTGAAAAAGTGTGAGAAATGCTCCCCCTACCCCCAAGATGGAAAATAAATCATGAGGAGCTGACTGAAGACCGAAGCCTCCATTCCTCATTCCCTCCCTGCCATTTCCCCTTGCCCCGTGCCATCCTGGGAAGAAGAAATCACAAATAGAGTGAAGTCTGCAAAGAAGGGAGGGGTGGGGTTGGTGTTTTAAGAGCTGTTTGTCATTCTCATTATCCAACTCTGGTGTCTCTGTGTGTGTAGTGCAGTGTAAGAAATTAAAGAGTTTTCTGTCCTGTCTTCTGTGTTGAGTGGTTTTGCCCATGACACCAATTGCAGAATGATCTCTCCCTGTCCTTATCTCACTCCAAAGCCTCTCAACAGATATTTTCTCCCCTATCCAGCTAAGAAGGGAGTGATAGACAGACTTTGATAGGAGTTTGGCCTCTGGTCAGAGTCAAACCACCATAGGGTGACAAACAAATTGTATTCTGTAGCCAGTGTATTACAGCTGGGCCTAAGAGAGAATTTGGGGTTTTTTTACACAGGCTACTGGGGCAATATATTTGTTTTCTGTGCCAGTGTAGAGCAGACTTTAAAGGCCTTGACTCCAAATGGTGTGTGGACAGCATTCTGCTTGGCATACTAATGAATTAAATAAATAAGTTCTGCTGGTGTATTCAAAATTGGAAACTCCCTAATTCCCCTCCCTAAGCTCAGCACCTTTTGGAGCAAATGTCCATTTCTTCTCCCTGGGGTCCTGGTGGACAGCAGGATGACCATGAGCCAGCAGTGTGCCCTTGTGGCCAAGAAGGCCAATGGCATCCTGGGGTGTATTAGAAGGGGGGTGACTAGTAGGTCAAGAGAGGTCCTCCTCCCCATCTACTCCGCCCTGGTGAGACCTCACCTGGAGTATTGTGTCCAGTTCTGGGCCCCTCAGTTCCAGAAGGACACACAACTCCTGGAGAGAGTCCAGCACAGGGCCACCAAGATGATGNTGAAAAACTTTTTCAGCATGAGGGTGATGGACCACTGGAACAGGCTGCCCAGAGAGGTTGTGGACTCTCTTTCTCTGGAGACTCACATAGTGGACTGAAAAACATAAACAAGAAAAGGGTTAAAAGAACCTCAAAAATTCATTTTATCCATCTCCTGTCCAAAAGAGAATTGCCTATGTCTGGGCCATTTCTGGCAGATATTTATCAAAGTTTAGCTTGATGGAAACTCAGCCATCCCAGACAATCTACTTTAGTGTGTCTCTAGCCTTACACATAAAACTTGCACATCCATCCTTAATTCCTCTTGCTACAGTTTACTATATGTCCTTTCCACGGCATAGATATGAAAATAGGATTATTCCCATCCTCTTGCAGCAGACATTTATGCATTGAAGACTGCATATCTTCCTCCACAGCCAATGACATCTTCTCCAGATAAATCTAGCCCAGTTTTTTTTCTGTCTTTTCTCACAGATCTTGTTTTCTTCACTGAGGACCTTTCTTGACACCTCCTAGACTCTGCCCAGTTCATCCACAGTTAGAGGTGTGATGTCAGCTGTTATGCTGAGTTTGTACCAATAGTGATGCTGAAGCATTACTTCCCAAGTCTTAGCAGGACTTATACACTTCTTAGTATGGTCTTACACATTTTCACAGCAGTGTGACATTGATGATTCACAGGCTTATTTTGATCTGGTGGAAACCCTTCCCACCCACCCCCTTCTCAAGTCACTCTGTGCAGGTCTGTTACATAGATGGCAACAAACAGTTGCTTTTCAAAATCTGAGGGACTTGCTTCTCTTTGAATGACTTCCCCCCTGGGAGAGATGAAAAATCCCCTGTGGCTCCCAGACTTAACTTAGAAGAGCAATCTCCAATGTCCTTAAAATGATATCACCAATTTGCATAGCTGTTCAAAAATAGGCTTCTCCATGCAAGGTGGGTTGTTTTTTAAGTCCTCTATGAAGCTTTCATTCTGTTTTGGCTGACACTAACTGGATCTTGGCCCTCCCTGGCAGCAGGACAGAGATCCCTCCAGCAGTGGGAAGATCAGGAAGGGCTTGGCTTGAGCACAGCATCCCGTGAGCATGAAGGACAGTTTTGTTGCCTGTCCTGGAGGAAGGGAGGACATTTAGTATAATCCTTTGTTAGAAAACCGGTGGCACAATTGGTATATTATCTTCTCTTGCTTCTTCATCATGCAATGGAGACTTGCAACAGTCCCTTTAACATTTTACTGCAGTTTCAGGAAAAGGGTCCTTTGAGTGTTGTTTTCCAAGGGTTTCAGAGCAGGCCAACAAAAACAGGCAGGGATGATTAAACTACAGACCAGCTGAGGTGAGCTTGACACAACTGCTGATGTCTGGCTTATCCAGTGCTTGTCTCCTGTCCAGAGGATTTTCCCTTTGACGGTGGAGGGTCCTTCCTTGGGCCACACAGCTTGCTAGGCTGAAACAGGGAGACAGTGCTCAGAGAGGAACTCCTCAGTGGCCCAGGGAAGGCACATATCATCTGAAGGGGCTGCTCTACCATTTTCACAGTTGTTAGTATGTGCACATGGTTGGCGGTAAGCGCTGTGGAGAAGGTCCGTAGCAAATGTGGCCTCCATGGCTGTGTGAGGAGGATGTGAAACATGAAGCAATAGGATGGTTACTCCTCATTTCCACAGTATCACAACACCACCAAGAGCTTTCTACCCACCTGAGTTCCCCTTCCCTTCCTCCTGTTGCTGAGACAAGTTCTTCGTCCTCCATGTTCCTCACTCAACTGAGGAGAAAACAGCCCCAGAGCAAGGCCGAGGACAACGCAGAATTGTCAGGCTCTGCTGTGGGTGTCAGGGTCAGGCCAGCTGGCAGACAAGGAACCATTTCAGATCAAATCTTTGGCAAGCTAAATAAGCAGTGTTGGGATCAATCACACACAGGCCTGTAGATAGATGAAGGCCATCCCTGCCTCATCCTCTGTAGTTGATGGAGTTGGGGAGAAGGCCTGAACTGTATGGTAAGACTTCCAGGGAAGTTAATACCCTACTATGTTTAAAAAGAACTATTTTTCTTTTTCTCAACAGAAAATCTGTAGCTCTTTTAAAATGAAGCTAGTTGCTGATCTAATTCCAAATGCTCTCTGCTGGACTTGAAAGTGATTTCTGCAACGCTTTGATCTACACCCAAAAACCACTGGGAATAACACCAACTGCTCAAAAAGGCCAAAGCCAAGAAAGGAAAGGATCCCTAGGTTAAAAAAAAATAATAAAAGAAATAAAGCCACATCCTGTTCCTCCTGGTCTACCTCCACCAGATCCACCATGCACCCAGGCAAATTCATAGGCTCTTGGGAGTGCTTCTGTTCAGAAACAATACCTTCTGGAAGGTCATGTGCACTTGGGAATGTTTCCCTTCTTCTTCTTCTAGATCACTCTATCCAGCCTTCTAATTACTGCTGGCTAGATTATTTTTACAAATAAATTATCCAACTAATTCGACCCTTTATCCAGCTTGTGAATCATTAGCAAACAGACTTTGCTTTTTGTTCCTCTTGGTAATTATTTCATGAATGGTTCATGCAAATAAACTTCAGTCTGTGGGAGGTGTCTGCAGCTTGCTCCCCCCGCCTGTTCAGGCTGTGTAAGTGCTTTACAGCTCTGGAACTGTGTGTCAGAATGCTTTTAATTACAAGATTTCTCCTTCCTCATGCAGAAAATACCCCTGCCACAGCTGCGTCCCCAACATTACATACCAGGCAGCACCCCATTCACACCAGTCCTCATGAATAAGACACAAAAGAGGGTGGGGGAGGTGTGGAGACGAGCAGCTGTGCAGAATCTGAATAAATATTCACTGATTCCCTTTTCTGCAGCATCTGTTGTCTAAGTCTCTTCTTGTGCAATTAACACATGAAGTGTGTGCAGGGAGCTCTAGTAGACAGTGCTATGCCATGTTTTTCTAGGGGCTGGCCCACAGAAGTAAACAAATGCTAATAATGTTTCCAGACAGAAATAAAGATCCTTCTGATTATTATAATCCCTGCTGCTGCCTCATCTTCACACCTTATGTTTTTGGGAAAGCACTCTGTTGGGATAGGGCTCCCTGGGTCGTGCAGCTTGCTGTATCCAAAGGAGCCAGAGGAATAGAAGAAGTTTTCATGCTAGAGAAGCTCTGTGTATCATCCAACATAGTATCCTCTCCTGAAGAATGATCAGACATATGTGTTTTAAGATGTAGTAAAATAGCTGGTGACACATCTCATGCTTATGCCTTCCTGACAGTGATCTAAAAAAACCTTGACACATGAACATCAGCAGCCATGGTTGTTTTCACCTACTGGGTAGCCCTGCAAGTTCTGCTCTTTAGCATGGGCTAACCTCTTACCCTCCCCCAAGCCCTTGATTTCTCCCTTAATATACCTGTGTTGAATCCATGGCTGTTGTGCTGAGTGCTCATGTATTACTACTGTCTGTAGTCCAACACAAAAAGAAAATGCTTTATGCCCTTAAAAAATACAAAACCATAAAATAAAAAAAAAAAACCAAACCAAAACAAAACAAAACTCACAAACAAACAACAAACCCTCCAGAGAGATGCTCACAAAATAATTGGAATAATTCACACAGCCCCTAAGGCAATGGTTCATAAGATGCCATGAGACAGGTCCCTGTGATTCTGTTTTCTCATTGTCTGTTTAATGATGCTCCCCCTTATTTCCAACCTTCTATCTGACATGCCTCGAAGGCACTGACAGACCTTAACTGCCCTGGTTGACTTACCTGGGCCCTCCATCCATGTACCCTCTGCCCATTAGCTGGGACCTGAGCTTAAATAAATTTCCTGGGCTACATAGCACATGTACCTATGCTCAGCTCCATCTTGGCTTAATTAATTGGTTGGGGTTTTTTTCCAGAGAGATGCTGGATCCACCTTATAGAAAACCTTGTTTGTTCCCTGAAAGGACCTTGGACTTACCCAAAAGTAAGTAAAAGTGCCTATCATCTAATAACAGCTATCTCCTGTGGGTGATCCTGTCCTTGAGGAACTGTCCAGGTCACAAAACCATTACCACAGTTGTCCCCCATGTTGTTGTCCCCCACACTATTCAGAAGGGATAAAACATTGCTGGAGCCTGTCCTACATTTGGAGTCACCTCTCCTGTGGAAGATGGGGGATTTCAGTCTCAGCACTTGTCAGGAAGGGCACTATTATAGACAATTAACCTGATTTCCAACTATATATAGCTCCTATATGCATTGCAGCCATTCACAGAGAGTTTCCTGCCATGGTGTAGGGATTTCAATTGCTCAGTAGCCCTAAGCTGGAGGTGGGAGAGTGTCTTGCAGAAGCTTCATAGGAGCTTGTTGTGTTAAGTTTGCCAGTCCATAAAAAGCCATCACAGGCAGCTATCTGTTTTACAAGGCTATTTTGCTCTTTTTAGAATGATAGAATCATAGAATGATTAGGGTTAGAAGCAACTCCCAGAGGTCATCTAGTCCACCCCCCCTGCAAGAAGCAGGGACACCCCCAACTAGATCAGGTTGCTCAGGGCCTCATCCAACCTGGCCTTGAACGTCTCCAGGGATCCAGGGGCAGCCACCACCTCCCTGGGCAACCTGTTCCAGTGCTCCCCCACTCTCACAGGAAAGAACTTTTTTCTAATATCCAATCTAAATCTCCCTCCCTCTATTTTAAAACCATCACCCCTTGTCCTGTCACAACAGGCCCTACTGAACAGCCTCTCCCATCTTTCTTGTAGGCCCCCTTGAGGTCCTGGCAGACCGCTAGAAGGTCTCCTGAGACCTTTTGTTTCCTGAGAGTTTCATTTATTATTGTAGTTAGAGCAAGCTGCTAACATGTTCATCAAAAGCTTGCTTTTCTTTTTTTTTCTTTTCTTTTTCTTTATTTTTTTTTCTTTTTCTTTTCTCATTTTTCTTTTCTGGACAACAACTGAGTTTTCAAAGGCACGGATGCTCATGGGAAATGTTTGTTCCCGAGGAGATTTTAATCCTTCAGAATAAAAAAAAAAGCACTTGATTCTTCTCCAATTTTTTGTTTGTTTAGGCTGAGGAAGGGGTATTGAAACAAACAAACTTTTTTTCTATCAGAACTGAAATAGGATGAAATTGCTTGATGTGACAGAAGAAAGATGGTCCACATGAAACAAAATAGAAATTATGATTGAGTGTTCATTTCTCAATGAAACAGAATTGAGGGTGGGGGAAACTGTAGGGAAAAAAAAAAGAAAGCTGTATATTTGTGGGGGTATGTCATGTGTGGTAAACAGCCCTAATGAAAGGTAAATGTGTTTGTGTAAAGGGATGGGAGTGTACAGTCTCTGTTCATCAATTTCAGCCTGACCTCTGGCTGTGCATTTCACAGCCACAGATTCCCTGTTGATATTCTTTTTCTAGACCTTTGGCTTCATTGAATGCACAATGCTTTCAAAGTGTCCATTGCAAGGAGTGAAACTAATAGCAAGATTGCAGCTGGCTAAGAAAGCATGCCAGACCGTGAAGCTGTTCTGCCACCAGAGCACTGATTTGGGACCCTGGCAACAGGATCTGTCAGGTAGCTCTTACTGGGTAATGCACATTACTTTTGTACCATAAATAAATAACATAGGATAAATTAATTCAGGTTGAAAGGGACCTCAGGAGGTCATCTGATCCAATCCCCTGCTGAAAGCGGGGCCAACTATGAGATCAGACCTAGTTGCTCAGGGCTTTGTCAAGTCTGATCTTGAAAATGTCCAAGGATGGAGACTGCAATTGACCTACCAAATTAATGGTTAATGACCTGAACTACATCATCCTGCAACGTGGCATCCTTTTTATGCATCTGCTCATCTCCTTGTCCTCCCACCACAGAAATTTATCTGAACATTGGAGAGAATGTGATGCTAAAAGAGTTGTTCAAAAAGGAACAGTCTCCAGCAGATAACTACCCTGCTAAGTGACCACCACTTCCCTGCTGTCTCACTGCAGGATTTGCATGCACTCTCTGTTAAATATTCAGACTCTTTGGTGATAAACATGAGCAAGACCTAATAGCAGACTGAGCAGCCCTCCATGCCACTTTGAAATGTGTCACACCTAGAAAATTCTCTAAGATGCTGTTGAATCCGCAGGTATTAGCATGGAGTCCCAACCTCATTAAACATTATTTTTTTAGATCCATGTGTGGTAATGGCCTGTGCTGCTTGCTGATAGGCAAGCTGACATCAAATACTTGCAGTGTAAAATTCAGAGGCACAACTGTTCCTAATCCCAAAGATACACTTGATGTGGAAAGATTCATAGTTCATACTTGCAAGGCCACTATAATAGCTCAGTGCTTGCTACAAGCACCCAGGGAAGATCTCTCTCTTTATCACTCGTGGTGTCACAAGTGGCTGGTAAAGTTCTGCAAACTCCTAATGTCACAGCCACAGTGGCAGCTGGGGTTATTCTCCAGGACTGGATTGGTTGTGCACCAATGCCAATAACTACAGGTGGCTTTCAGTAGCTGCTTATTTTTATTAGGACTTACTCCTGAACCGAGTAATGGACCATGCAGTGTGGCTGTACACCGAGAAGCTGTAGTATTGGACACTGGAGAGGAGAGTAGATGGAGAGGTGGATGCAAAGTCATCTTATTCCTGTTTCATTACACTGTCTGTGAGACTGGGTTCCTTGTCAGTGAGGTTGATCCTTGTTGTCCAGAAGACACTGGTTGATAATGACAACAGTTACATTTTTCATTTATTTCTTGTCAGTTGGCTCTACCAGACAGCTTCAGCACAGAGCCATATACACTTTTATCTACGCTGGCATATGCCAAGATAGATAGAGTCTAAGTGCCTGTGTGTCTGGAAGCTTCATCCTTAAGTCCTTACAGGAGCAGAAAAATCTCAGAGTCAGCAGGAAGGCTGCCAGCATTCAGCCCAGCACTGCCTGGGAGGGTGCCTGCCTCTGCTTTCAGGACAAGGAGCCTGCTGCCCTAAAGTCCAACTGCACCTTTTAGGCATCCAGGAGATAGTGAAGAAGAGCATGCCAAGAGATGGCCAGAAGGAATAGGTGACTCTTGACCTGCCAAAAGCTCTTGATTTTTGTTTTCCACAGGGTAGAGGGGAAGGAGGTTTCTCCCTCCCTTCAAATGGTTAGTTGAGGGCAAAACAGACCTTTAGTCTGCTAATGCATTTTGTTCCAAGGCCTGGTATATTCACTGGGGAGATTCTTACACAGACATTGTGAAACAAAGGCCCTAAAGAAAAAGAGGTTTCTAATACCTAATCTGAGTCCCTCTGTACATATCCTAGGTCTGATTTCAGGAATTCGGTTTTGCCATCATATTTATGAGATATTATGTTATAGATGACCCATATATTTTATATGAAAAAAGAATCCTTTGTTAAAACAGTTACAGATGCCTAATACTAAAATCCACCTACAGAAATGGTCACTGGCAAAGCAAAGCCCTTTAGCACCCCCTTCTTTAACATACCACAGCCCAATAAAATATATTCACATTTTAAGCTGAATCCCACCACTGTTAATAAAAGAAAGGTACTTTAAAAATGTGTCGTAACACAATAAATGCCAACTTTCTTGAAAGTCACACTGAAAGTCAAAAGTTCACCTCTCTGAAAGCCAAGATGGATGTGCACTTTCTGCAGCTCAGAGGGTGTCAGATGTGTTACTTTTCCAGGAGGGAAGGAAGAGATTGTACTTGAGATTTTCCATTTTAGTGCATTTGAGAGGCATTTTTTTTTATCCATTTACTCTTCTAGCATCGGTAGCAAGAGAGTGTGCGTGGAAGAGATTACTGAAAATATAAAGCCATTCAATAAATCAATAGTGTGCTCTCACTTGGAATACTGCATGCAGCCCTAGTCACTGGCCATCAGGTGGTTACAGCAGAAATGGAAGAAGTTCAGAGATGGGTGACATGGATGATTATCTGCTTGGGAGGCTGCTGGAAAGGAAAGACTGAGAAGGATGTGATCCTTTAGTTTGAAGAAAAGGCAAATATGAATAGTTAGGTTAGGGGAATATAAAGTAGCAAACAGAACAGGAAAAGTTTGCATTTCTTGGGACTCTTTCCATTAAGACAAACACTGTGAAAATTCCCAGACTGGATTATTTTTGCAAGTGATTTATTACATATTACTAGAAAACTACTGTTTAATACATCATAATTTAAAACTGTGTGTGTTATAGACAGACTTTAAGGCAGGAAGTACCCATTCAGCTCTCAGACTCACCATCCTGCAGGACTGCTGACTCCCAGTCAGCATAAGCCACCACAGAATGAAAATTCTGCAATCACAAATGTAGATTTCAACACATATTTCTACCAACATACACATTTCTACCAACCAGAGGTCTCTGCCTCTGTGGCAATTTTTTAGTTTCTTTGTTTAGATGCTTCAAAGTCTTTCATACTCTTTAGTCTTATGTGGGGTCCAAAGGAAAGAGGGGTCAAACCACATAGCTCCTTGGGGCTTGATCAGTTTCTAAGAAGCATTGTGGTACTACTGTTGCTTTTGTTAGCAGGGAGTAGAGTAAGTCACCTTGGAGAACTCTCATATTCCTAAATTTTAAAATTTTTAAATATTCCTGTATGTTCCTAAACAATTGTGCATTTAGCTGCAGAATTTTCCAGCTGTCTAATTAACAAAATGTGTGTTCAGTATGAAAGTATGAAAGCCTGTGGCATTTTGCCCCATTGCCAGCTAAACTTCTAGTCATACTCCTGGTTCTTCCTGCTGCAAGCTGAACATCTGACCCATAGGACAATTTACCCAGTTTCCATAAGTGATATCTGCTATTTCTTTTATCTGCAATGAATAATATCTTATTCCCTCAGCTGTCCTGCTAAGATAGGGAACTACTAGTGGTAGAGCAAAGTACAGCTGTATGCTGGGCAAAGCAGTGGGATTTGTGAGACCTAGCTGAAAATGCAAATTTGTCATGTTATCTCAGAGTCTGGTAGAATAAATCCTGACACTTCAGTCCTGAAGGCAGAGAGCACATTTGCACAAGGAGGCTTGGGGTGTAAATCATGCTTTGGTCAGAGTTTAGGCAGAATGAATTATGGTGCCGATGTCCAGGGGTGGCTCCCTGCAGAAGTGTTCTTTAAGCACCACCAAAGCATGATGAAATGCAATGCCATGATTTTTATTTACTAATATTATTGTTGTTGTTATTGTCATCATCATCATTATTGGTCAATACTGGGACATCAGGACACCACAGTTCTGAGGGCCAGGAAAGGGAACAGCCACCTGACACCATATCACCATCAGCCCAGGGTTTCACTCCAGAACCTCCTGCCACCATCGGGGAGCCCTAAGCTCTTATGACAAATATGTTTCTATTCAGCCACACTGCTGCTAAACCTCTTTGCCTGGAGCACTGCTGACAATCCAGCCATGATTAATACCATTCAGATGGAGCTGAGCTCCTCTTCCATTTTATCATGCAGGCAGCAGGGTGAAAGGCTGAGGCAACAGCTGATGTGCCCCTTCCTCTGATGTATTCCCTGTTAAATGCTTGACTCAGCTGAGAGGTGACCAAGCATCTCCTGAGTGATTTGCATTGGAGCAGGCATCTCAGTGTTTCTCAGCCTGAAGTGCTGGTACTTGGTGACTTGATGCTCACAAGGCATTGAACGTGACGGGGGGGAGAGATGAATCTTCAGGCAGAGAAGGTGGCTACAGTCTGGAGCAAAGGCATAAGGTACCTATCCTGACCCTTGTTCAATGGCAATGAAAACTATGGCTTGCACCAAGTTGGAAAACACCATCCCACGTGTTTTTGCATAGTGACTGTGTTGTGAACATACACTGGAATTGTATTTTAGACTAATTGCCATTTTACACTGCATTTCCCAGATAAACCTCTCCTTGCCCTCTTGGGTGCTTACTGTTTGTGTTGTACAAGTGTAAGCCAAGCATGTGACCAAATAAGATCTCTGTCTGCTGTTGCTCTGGTGTCAGAGAGTGTGGGTAAATGTCTGAACTAATGACAACCATAGACAAAGTGCAAGTTTTTGATAGAGCTTTGTGTCATGCAACAGAGATTTGTTGTTTCTTGCTTTGGTTTGCTCCCTGGTAGTAGCCACTGCTGGAGAAACACCAAGTGGTGTAAACAAGACTTTCCCTTACAGAGGAGAAGAGGACACTGGCTGGGTAGGTGCCTGTTTCGCTCCAGGAAGAACCAAAATTGGCTCTCTCCCTGCAGTGTGCTCCAGGTGAAGCCAACAAGCCTGCTCTTGATTGAGTCAACTTCTTTTTCCTGGTGATCCCAAGGATTCAAAACTGATGAGTGAGACCTCAACATCTGTGGGACTGTCTCTTTATACAAACAAGAATTTTTCCAAGGTATTATATTGAAATTCTAATCTGTATTTTCACTCTATATATGCACATGACTATCAGTACTGCAAGATCTCCTGTCTCAAATTTATTATTTGGTACTTGATGTCCTTTGCTGAAAAAACATTTCTCCTCTCTGTTCTCCTGTTCAGCAAACAGTCCTTGCTACCCAGGTCCCAGGGAGGCTACAGAGAAGACATCCTGTTATGGCAGACAGTTGCTCACCTGCTTCAGAAGCTCCTGCTTGCACAACTTAAAGCACTGTCCTCTGAAAATCCTTGGGTGGAGAGATGAAAATCCTTGATGGAGAGATGTCACTGATTCCCACTCTACTGGTAAACAATTAAGCATGTGACCACTGTCCCAACTTCAACGAACCCTGTGATATTTAACTAGAGGGAGAGCAGCTTAGGCAAGACAGACATTTAACTGAAGAGTTGAGGGCAGTATTCTGACTTGCCTTATGGGTGCTACCTGAGGGACCCTCTCACCCTCCAGAGCAGTTGCACAGATTCAGCAGTATCCTGGACTCTTTATCTCATCATCTTCAGATCAAAGTATAAGAGGTATTTTTTTCCACTAACTCTCCACAAAACTCCTTGCAGCTGTAAATATGAGAAGCAAAGACATCTTTGCTTTCCCTTATTTAGTACATCTGGGCATTAAATACCCCATTGTGAGCTTACTGAAGACAGGCAGGCTTTCCATGTGCCAAGTTGATGGCAGTAGTTTTTAAGGCCAGCCTGTAGCCCTGCTATAAAACACAGATGCTGACACAATCCTGATACCAGATCATATACTCCACACCCTGTGAATCAAGCCACAGATTGCAGGTGTGAAAAAAAACTAGCACTGAACTTGTCTCCTCACAGATAAACTGCACTGAGGTGGCAGCATATATATGGGAATAAATGTTTCAGCTGCTCATGTTGCAGTGCAAAGAGATTCTGTAACAATCAAAAGAAAATAGAAATTCTCATTGGTATAATTGGCCTTGCTGAAACCTGGTGGGACAATTCACATGACTAGAATGCTAAAATTCATGGGTTTAATCAGTTTAGGAATAAGTGAGTAGATAAAAGAAGTGGAGGTGGCAGTCTGCATTAAAGACATCATTACTTGATTTAGAGTTATTGATAATCCAGAACCAAAGGATGTAGAATGCATAAGAATAAATGTGTTACCTAATAAAACCCAAGAGGCATATGCTGGTACAGGGATGTTCCAGACTGCTAAATCAAACCAGAAAATAAGGTGAGCAATTCTTTAAGCACCTGTCTCCTCTTCATACCTACTGCAGAAGGGAAAAGAAAAAATGAAAGCACTGTTTTAAGGAGCTTTGATTCTAAGGGTGTATGCTGGAACTGGTAGAGTTTAAAGGTTTCTAAAATTACAGATGATAATGAGTGTGAGATGATTACATTAAATGTGGGCAAACAGAGGGCAGTTGAAAAGGACTGATTTCTCAGCAGTAGAAGAAAAATACAAGCAAAATTGATGGAGCAGAAATTAGGCATGAAAGATGAATGAAAATTGGCAGGTCTTAGAGAGGAGTTTGTTAGGAAAGGGTATGGCTTAGCAATCAACAAAAGGCATGCTTTGGCTGAGAGCTCATCATCCTCATTCAGCTGCAAAGTCAAAGCAGCAATCAGAAACTGGAAAGACCTATGATAAATGGGTTATACTCTATCAAGAAATAGACAGCAGACAATATAAATTAGAAGTCATGAATATAGAAAATCGATAAAGGACACTGAAGACAAGTTGAAAACAAGTGACTGGTAGAGCTGAGGACAATAAGGAGAAGCTTAAGTTTGTTAGGAACTAAATAAATTATATCATGGGTTCATGACTAATAATTNAGACTAATTGCCATTTTACACTGCATTTCCCAGATAAACCTCTCCTTGCCCTCTTGGGTGCTTACTGTTTGTGTTGTACAAGTGTAAGCCAAGCATGTGACCAAATAAGATCTCTGTCTGCTGTTGCTCTGGTGTCAGAGAGTGTGGGTAAATGTCTGAACTAATGACAACCATAGACAAAGTGCAAGTTTTTGATAGAGCTTTGTGTCATGCAACAGAGATTTGTTGTTTCTTGCTTTGGTTTGCTCCCTGATAGCCACTGCTGGAGAAACACCAAGTGGTGTAAACAACAAGTCTTTCCCTTACAGAGGAGATGAGGACACTGGCTGGGTAGATGCCTGTTTTGCTCCAGGAAGAACCAAAACTGGCTCTCTCCCTGCAGTGTGCTCCAGGTGAAGCCAACAAGCCTGCTCTTGATTGAGTCAACTTCTTTTTCCTGGTGATCCCAAGGATTCAAAACTGATGAGTGAGACCTCAACATCTGTGGGACTGTCTCTTTATACAAACAAGAATTTTTCCAAGGTATTATATTGAAATTCTAATCTGTATTTTCACTCTATATATGCACATGACTATCAGTACTGCAAGATCTCCTGTCTCAAATTTATTATTTGGTACTTGATGTCCTTTGCTGAAAAAACATTTCTCCTCTCTGTTCTCCTGTTCAGCAAACAGTCCTTGCTACCCAGGTCCCAGGGAGGCTACAGAGAAGACATCCTGTTATGGCAGACAGTTGCTCACCTGCTTCAGAAGCTCCTGCTTGCACAACTTAAAGCACTGTCCTCTGAAAATCCTTGGGTGGAGAGATGAAAATCCTTGATGGAGAGATGTCACTGATTCTCACTCTACTGGTAAACAATTAAATATGTGATCACTGTCCCAACTTCAAGGAACCCTGAGATATTTAACTAGAGGGAGAGCAGCTTAGGCAAGACAGACATTTAACTGAAGAGTTGAGGGCAGTATTCTGACTTGCCTTATGGGTGCTACCTGAGGGACCCCCTCACCCTCCAGAGCAGTTGCACAGATTCAGCAGTATCCTGGACTCTTTATCTCACCATCTTCAGATCAAAGTATAAGAGGTATTTTTTTCCACTAACTCTCCACAAAACTCCTTGCAGCTGTAAATATGAGAAGCAAAGACATCTTTGCTTTCCCTTATTTAGTACATCTGGGCATTAAATACCCCATTGTGAGCTTACTGAAGACAGACAGGCTTTCCATGTGCCAAGTTCCATGGCAGGAGTTTTTAAGGCCAGCCTGTAGCCCTGCTATAAAACACAGATGCCGACACAATCCTGATACCAGATCATATACTCCACACCCTGTGAATCAAGCCACAGATTGCAGGTGTGAAAAAAAACTAGCACTGAACTTGTCTCCTCACAGATAAACTGCACTGAGGTGGCAGCATATATATGGGAATAAATGTTTCAGCTGCTCATGTTGCAGTGCAAAGAGATTCTGTAACAATCAAAAGAAAATAGAAATTCTCATTGGTATAATTGGCCTTGCTGAAACCTGGTGGGACAATTCACATGACTAGAATGCTAAAATTCATGGGTTTAATCAGTTTAGGAATAAGTGAGTAGATAAAAGAAGTGGAGGTGGCAGTCTGCATTAAAGACATCATTACTTGATTTAGAGTTATTGATAATCCAGAACCAAAGGATGTAGAATGCATAAGAATAAATGTGTTACCTAATAAAACCCAAGAGGCATATGCTGGTACAGGGATGTTCCAGACTGCTAAATCAAACCAGAAAATAAGGTGAGCAATTCTTTAAGCACCTGTCTCCTCTTCATACCTACTGCAGAAGGGAAAAGAAAAAATGAAAGCACTGTTTTAAGGAGCTTTGATTCTAAGGGTGTATGCTGGAACTGGTAGAGTTTAAAGGTTTCTAAAATTACAGATGATAATGAGTGTGAGATGATTACATTAAATGTGGGCAAACAGAGGGCAGTTGAAAAGGACTGATTTCTCAGCAGTAGAAGAAAAATACAAGCAAAATTGATGGAGCAGAAATTAGGCATGAAAGATGAATGAAAATTGGCAGGTCTTAGAGAGGAGTTTGTTAGGAAAGGGTATGGCTTAGCAATCAACAAAAGGCATGCTTTGGCTGAGAGCTCATCATCCTCATTCAGCTGCAAAGTCAAAGCAGCAATCAGAAACTGGAAAGACCTATGATAAATGGGTTATACTCTATCAAGAAATAGACAGCAGACAATATAAATTAGAAGTCATGAATATAGAAAATCGATAAAGGACACTGAAGACAAGTTGAAAACAAGTGACTGGTAGAGCTGAGGACAATAAGGAGAAGCTTAAGTTTGTTAGGAACTAAATAAATTATATCATGGGTTCATGACTAATAATTTATTATATAGTGAAAATAAGGGAGACCAACTTAAGTGCTTCCTCTGGTCTGAATTTAAAAAAAAAAAACAGTATTATAAGAAGATGAAGAAATACTTCATAGTCCATTAGCATCTGAAGATATTAAACATCACCTGCTAAGGTTAGATATTTTAATGCTTCCAGATCCAAATTACTTGTACCCAAGAGTCCTAAAGAGTTTGCAGTGTCACCTAATGATTAGAGACAGTAACCTACAGTAAACAAATCTTGGCATGGAAGGAAAAATCTCAGAAGACTGGGAGAACACTAACGCTGTGTTAATGTAGCAGAAGATGTAAGCAGTTTGTTCCGAGTAATGGTAGGTCAGATAGCCAGATGTCAGCTGCTGACAAAGTAACGAGCAGGAGTGTAATTAATGCCAATCAACATGCTCTTACTGAAAGAGAGTATAGCAAACCTGTTGTGATTTTTATCATAGCTGGTGAAAAAAACTATGCAGATTAGTTTTGGGCCCCTCACTTCAAGAAGGACGTTGAGGTGCTGGAGCGTGTCCAGAGAAGGGCAACGAGGATGGTGAAGGCTCTGGAGAACAGGCCCTACGAGGAGGCTGAGGGAGCTGGGGAAGGGTCTGGAGAACAGGCCCTACGAGGAGGCTGAGGGAGCTGGGGAAGGGTCTGGAGAACAGGCCCTACGAGGAGGCTGAGGGAGCTGGGGAAGGGTCTGGAGAACAGGCCCTACGAGGAGGCTGAGGGAGCTGGGGAAGGGTCTGGAGAACAGGCCCTACGAGGAGGCTGAGGGAGCTGGGGAAGGGTCTGGAGAACAGGCNGGTGGCGGTAGGTTAATGGTTGGACTGGATGATCTTAGGGGTCATTTCCAGCCTTAAAATTCTATGATTCTATGATTCTATGATTTCTGTTCTCTTAGTAGTCCATGATATTCTCATTAACAAATAGACCTGCAGTGGCTTTACAACCACCACAAAGCACATCAAGAACAGGTTAAGAATAAACAGCTGTAAGGACTCTGAAAGGAGTTGCCAGGAAGAACAGCTCTCCAAATGGGGACAGTGTCTCACACAGCTCCGCAATCACAAGTGGGACCGATGCCTAATGATCTGGAAGTAAATAAAAAATCACAGCCAGTAAAGTTTATAGAGACATAAAGTTTGGCAGAGTAGTAAATACAAGAAAAAAGGCAGACATGGACCCTGAACTGCATTCAATAGAAAGTGGGTGCTTACAGACAAAATGCATTCTGACATGGTTCAGTGCAGAGCTAAGAAGAAAGAGCTCGAGCCATTGCTACCAGAAGAGCCTCAGTACACACTGACTGTGAAGGGGATGTGGTGGCTATGCCAGGCAAGTGATGATCATCTTGTACCATTGAGTGATGAAAGGGGATGAGAAGAACTTTCAATGCAGAAGAAAAAAAAAATGTTTCTCACTTGTCTGGTGTTGAGAGGGGTTTTTTTATGTTTGCATGACAGTATTCGTGAGACTAAGTCTAGTATAGTACATTCAGTTCTGGTGTCTGTCCCTTAGAGGATGATGGAAAATCAAAGAGAAAAGAAAATAGCCTCTAAAATGTTTAGAGGGCTGAAGAAATTGCCTTACAATGGGAATCTCAGTGTTTAGTTTGTTTAGCTTCTCAAAAAGAAGACTGAGAAGTGACTTGATTGCAGCATACAGGTACTTTCATGGGGAGAAAATGCCAGGTACCAAAGGGGTCTCTAATCTAGCAGAAAAAAAACAGACCAGGAGTCACTGGCTGGAAGCTGAAGCTGAACAAATCTGTCCTGCAGATGAAACATGAATTTCAACAGGGAGGGTGGTTAACCAGGAAACAGCCACTAGCATAAGATATGGACGTCCCATCCCCTGCTGTCCTTAAATCACGACTAAATACTCATCTGGAAAGGAGACTCTTTCATCAAACACGAGTTCTTCCTGTCATTACACTGGCAGAGGAATAAGAATATGAGAGACCTGTGGTGCACAAAAGGTCAGACTGCTTGATCAAACTGTGATTCCTTTTAGCCTGAAACTCGGCAGACCCAGGAATTGCATCTGCATTCACTTGGTCATGAGCCCTGCTGTAAAAAATCCGATCTACAGGCAATAAAGAGAGGGTCTGTTCCTGTCACCTGCAAATGTGTTGGTCCCCTCCTGTGACCTAGTCCTCTGTGGAAGCAGATGGGGAGCTTGGAGAATTGAAGCTAACACTGTACTGCTCCTTCATCTGCCTTCCATTTTGTTGCCTTTAGAGGTGTGGGTAGAATCCCTAAAAAGCAGTAAAACATGAGCATAAGATCATCCACAGTGTAATGTTGTGGAGTTCCCCCACAACTTCCCTCCTCTGGAAGATTGTCTTTAACCAAAACCCCTTGGTATTATGTGGTATATCATGTGGTGCTGTAGTGTAGCAGGGAAGGAATCTGTACAATGCAGGACCAGCTAAAGGCAGCTGGGGAACCACAAAAGATCTTTAATTCCCAGGAAAAACCAGCAATGCAGTCTGAGGTGATACTTAAAAACCAGTTTGGGTCTGGTATAGTCATCGAGTCAGGCTGGCTGCATAGCACAGGCCACAGGAGGTTAAGAGCTGCCTAGATTTAGGGAGGATCTCCACCACTGGCAGAGCATCCACCAGCCAGAGGACACTGCACCTCACCTCCCATTTGAGATGGGAACATGCATGTGCCTTTTGTCTCCCTGCCAGCCCAGGGGCTGGCTCGGGCAGGTTCCACTGGCTAACTTATCCCTGCAAGCTGAGTGATGGGAAAACAATGGAGAAAGCCAAGGGGGAAAGAAACCTCAACTCTGTCTTGCAGCTGATTATTAAGCATATGCAGTTATTCCAGCATTTCCAGAGCAGTTCTTTGGTCCCTCAGGAATATGCCTGAGCTGTATGAATCAGAAACAAGCCTTTCTCTTCCCTTCTCTTTTGCCATGTCTTTTTCCATTCTTTTGCCTCCCTTCCCTTCCCCATTGTCATACCCCTTCATTCCTTTCTCTGATCCTTCTTTCCCCAGCTCCTACATTCCAGCTTCTGCTCCTTGCATCTCCTTCTCTTCCATATTTTGGTTTGTTCCATACTGTTTTATGTCATATCCCCTCTCTCCTAGCTCCACACCAGCAGTGCCCTGACACAGAAAAAGGGTTCTGTTCCTGTAAGAATAAAAGAGCTGCAGCCCCGGCCTATTTAATGAAAGCTTCGAGTATTCGGCAAGAGCAGCTTTTGAGTCCCTGAGGTAGAGGTAATATTTTGTATTAATCATTAATATTGTATTTAGGATGCTAAATCAGATGCATGAAGTCTCTCAGGAGGAATTGAATGCAGAGTTCTGTTTAAATGATGGAGTGCTAAGCCAGGCTGCTGGACCACCCCCCTCTTGTCTTCCCGCCAGACCTCTCGAAGCTGCCCTGGTTTTAGATAGAGCACAACCTGCTGTCAATCTGAGAACCAGGGGAATAGTATTTATGAAGCCCCTGTGTTACTTAGATTAAATTTCCCTGCAATTTCACTGTCTTCCAGCTTTTGTCTTGAGTTCTTTCTCTGGGAGAGTGCTTAACCCCAAATGCTGAGTCAGATCCCTTCCAACATACCTTAGACCGAGCGAAGATGATTGTGCATTTTTCATATTCTCTCTCACATTCAGACATATGCAGTGGGATTTGACCCCCTCTCTGCATCCACATGTACATGTCTGGGTGGATAAAAAAAAAAAACCCTGTCATTCACTCTCTCCTAATGCAGAAAGTCAAAGTGATTTGGCCCCTGTTGAAGATGAAGGGTTCCCAGATTTCCCCTCAAAACAGTTAATGCTTTTATCCTCCCTCATGTTACCCCCAAAAGCTCTGTGTGCATCCCTTGCCTTTCCCAAAGATGATTTGGAGCCCCTCAGCTCCAGAGCAACCTCATTCTTCCAGATCTGCTCCTGCAGCTTTGGGTTCAGCACTCCTCTCCCCTCTCTGAAATCCAGCATCTCGAGGTGCCACTAGCAATAGCCACTTTCCCTTCCCAAGCCTGAAAAGGGGGGGTAGCTCTGGGCATGATTTATTTTTATTTTTTTTTCTCATTGCATTTTTCTGTACTTGAAGGGGTAGGAAGGAAGGTGTATTAATTCTCTGTTTGCCTCTCTTCTACCCCTACCTTGAAAAATATCTCCTTCTTTCCTGAGAGAAGATGGGGAGGGAGAAACAGGGAGCAGAGGCAGCCTGCCCCTCACCAGAGTCCTCACTGCCTTTTCTGCCCCAGGAGGCAGGTGAGATTGGGAAAGAGCAGCCCTTTCTGCCACTGGCATGGCTTGTGCTCACACAGTCATCAATGCTGCAGGACTGGCAGCCAGACAAGGGTCAGGAGCCTTGGGAAAACATAGTTTCTTTGGCCTGGAGTTTTGGTCTCAAGATGTCAGAGCTGTAAGAAGCTATGAGCTTTATGTACCACCTCTTGAAGCTATAGTTCCAATGTAGTTCTCCACCCCTGAGAAGCCCTGACAGCTCCTCACTGCATGTCTACTACCCTTCATCTTGGCACTTTCCAAAAACACCCTACCTGAGAGGGCTTCTTTCTTCAGGATGCAGTATCTTGGAGTCAGAGCTGCCTCAGCAAATGGGGCAGCAGGAGAAGGGAGTTTACCTGCCCCACAAACACCCAGGAGGGCAGTAGCAGGAGTAGCAAGGTAAAAAACATGCTTTTTTTTTTTCCTCCTGGGCTTGGGCAGACTGACAGGCACAATGAAATGTGTGGGTGTCACTTGGCAGGTGTGAATCGTTCAGGCAAGCTACAGTACACATATTTAGTTGTTTTAAACTGTCTTCATACATCAGACCTCACTGCCCCTTACACAGATTTATTGCCTCAATCTTTCATTGAGAGGATTAATGTCACCCAGACCTGGCTGCTTTGGCCATTTGCATCAAGGCTGCCAGCCTGGTAGTCAACATTTCCTCCATGGGCATTTCTTTCCCTAGGAGAAGACCAATGTAAGGAAGGGGAGATTCTGGAGAAGCAGTGTCCCATCAGTAAAATGACTCTGTGGTTCCTCTCTGCATATATGTAGCACATCACCTCAGTTGAGCAGAGTGCCTTGGGGGCAGGTTTGGGGAGGTATAGCCAGGGGTCTGGGCATGCATCCTGCATCCATAAAGTCACACATGTTCTCCTGTTAAACTCTTGAGGCTGGTTTTGTGACCTTTGCAGGCAAACCACCTCCCTTTGCTGAGCTTGTTTTTCCTCTGTGTGAGTTAGGGTGATGGCAGCTAGGTGCAAGAAGCAGGGTGTGTGAGTGTGTGTGTGTCTAAACTTACTACTGTGAGCAAAATGTCATTGTTGATGTTGAGCAACTAGGCATGCATTTGTGTGTGGTATTTGGCAGAGTCTGGTGTTAGATCTGGCTTTATACAATCACAGGATATACTCTTTATTTTTTTTTTTCCCAAGGAACAGAGAACAGCTTTATCTCAAGAATAAATCAGAATTGCTTTCCAGATCTGCTAATTTCCTCATAGAAGCAACGCAAATATTTTCCTACCCAAAGCCAGCGCTTCCTTCTCTCTCTCTCTCATTCACTGCTGGCTAAACAGGTGCTAGTGGACAACTACCTCCCCTTCACCAGCCCACCTGCCCACACAAGTTAACCTACTCCTCAGCAGAGCCATGACACTTTTTGGGGGAGCCAAAACCCCCCACTGCTGCTGCAGACAGCCAGCCCTGCTTCCTCGCTCTGCATGCACGGCTGCTCCCCGTACACAGGGGTTACATCCTCCCCCATGATTAATCATTTTTTTCCATAGCTTCTTATTTAGGGTTTTTTTTTTCTCACCTTGGGACTGTAAAACTGAGTGGCACCTTTTTATAGGTGCATCCTTGTCTCTGTGTATTTAAACAAGCCAGAGGATGCCAGCTTCTCACTACAGCAAGCACAGACCTGAAGGCTCTGCAGAACTGTGTCTTACTGCCAGACAGCCTCTCTACAGCACTGTATTGTGGCTCCCAAGGGCACATTTTCTTCCTGATATAAAATACACTGTTCTGCATGTCCTTCTCTTGGCTACTGCTCCCAGTCCTATTTTGGTCATATACATTTGTGCTATAAATGGTCTCTTAAAATCAGAGCTTATCAACATTTGCTCTGGGCTCAGGGCTTCTTTTATTGCATCAAAGGTGCATTGACGTTCTTCCATCTAATTTACTGCTCCTCTTTTTGGCTTTTTTTCAGCAAATTGGTCAGAGGGACACAGTAATAAG
This sequence comes from Heliornis fulica, assembly GCA_013399135.1. Classification (NCBI taxonomy): domain Eukaryota; kingdom Metazoa; phylum Chordata; class Aves; order Gruiformes; family Heliornithidae; genus Heliornis; species Heliornis fulica. The sequence goes on from VXBZ01009386.1 coordinate 523,034, forward strand.
CAAAAATTCAAAAATAGATCTCTGATAATAACATTCCACCCTCAATTGTCTTGCTTTTTGAAGCTAGGAATTCAGAACTTCCCCTACAACTCCAACTTTTGAAATGGTTTGGGTTTGATTTTCCCATCAGATACTCTATGTATCGGGTCTCTGAACAAGCTGATGGATGTTTAGCAGGAAAGGTAAAGAAGAAGGAGGCTGATAGTCATCCCCACTTTGGCTATTTAGGTTTTGAACTAACTTCACTAGGGTTGAACATTGCTTCTGTCAGCTCTCTAAGAGACTGTGATCTCTAACTAGGCTGCCATATCCTCCACTTGGAGCTGCAGAAATAGGTCCATGAGATGCTGGAAGGCTGTCTGAGGTGGCAAAGCACTTTTGCAGTTTTGTCCCTGTCCCGGGGCAAGCAGCCATGCCCACTGGCAAGGTTTAGTATGGTAATGTCATCTGGCTTTGTTTTGCAGATCTAGCATATCGTCTAGGTGAAGCAGAGGGTAACCGGTGCTTCAAAGCAGAATTTAGCTCTTGGGAGTGCTATGAAGAGACAGCAAAGGCTGTTAGCTGCAGACACCAACCCCTGTGCTGCTTCCTTTCTTCACCCAACGCTGGAGGACTGCTGGTGGGTAAAAGGGTGGTGTTTTGACATCATGTATTGCCCTGCATTGATCTGCCTTTCCTACCTGTGAACACTTTGCCAGACCTGTTGCAGCTGTGGGCTCTTCCTTGTGGACAGCCCTTTGGCTGCACACTGCCCACTCCCCCAGTAACTGTGTGCTTCCACCTTCTTTTTTATTGTCTCTTTTTTTTTTTATGTCTTTTTTTTTCCTCACCTCTGAAGTGCAGTTCAGAGCTTCCCAGGATTTCATTCAGGCCAGAGTCATAGTAATTCGACTTCAAAGATTCTCCTCAGACTGCTCCACCCCACGATCTCCACATCCCTGCTCAGCCCAAACAGATCTTGCTATTTTGCCAGTAGTTTATCTTCAGCTGCAGGTAGCAACAACAAAGCTCTTCCTCACTGCCAGCTTGATTAGTTTCATCAACCAGCCTGTCTTGCTGCTTTTGTCTGAGTTTTTCCCCCACAAGCTTCTCTCTCTTTATCTGTAAGCTCTGGTGGAAGTGATTTTAGCTTTGGACTGCAGTCCAGGAGGCTTTTAGGCTGTCAGCCATTCAGTACATCAAATAGAGAAGGTCCTGTGGAGTCCTGCACAACCCCCTAAAATGCAGGAGAAAGTTTACCTGATCTCTATTCACCTGCTTACAATTCTTCATAGGGCCTGGTTTCTCCTCTCTGCTAATTTGTCCATCCAGTGATGATCAAAAAAAGACATTCAAATGGCTTTTCCTGGGGGAAGGAAGCCTGGAAGTAGTCCTGTACTCCATCAGTTTCTCAGCTTACTCAGAAACGTTTAACCAAGTGTTGCAGAGCTCCTTCTGCTGTAGTGCTGTATAACGGAGCTCCCTCTGGTCATCAGGTCATATCATCACAGATAATCAGAGCGTATCAGTTTCACACAAAGCTCAGCCCAACAAGCAAGACAAGACAGTCTCCAATGCACCATGAGTCTCTCACATCACACATCATTTTGCTTTTAGCAAGACCACCCTGTCACAGCATATAATTTGGAGTACCCATCTTACAGAGCAGCAGTGGAAATCGTGTTATAGCCATAAAATGTTTTATTGCTAAGGCCTGTTTATTCTTTTTATCCTTATTCTGATTCTGAACATCTCAATATCTAAGTTTCTATGTTTGTTTGGGGTTTCTGAGGCATGATGAGGCCATCATGCCTCAGAGCCTTGGGCCTTCTGCTCATTAACACCACACAATAGAGTTTTTAAGACTGCAGCAGGGGAGGAACAACACCAATGATCACAAGGTAAGGAAACGTGGCCAGGAACCAAGACAGATGGCAAGAGGTCCCTTGCCCAAAAGGAAGTCACAGGGAGGAACAAGCTGAACCCACATCCAGCTTTCTCTCTGTCTTTCAGACTGTGGTGACCAAGGAAGGATCATGTGGGATCACTGAGACGTGGCCAGGTGTTACTTAACATCTGGAGCCACAACCACAGATGAGTTACAGGTTGTTTAGGACAGGCAGGAGAGAAGAGCATAGGGAGTTCAGTCCTATGTAAAGGAGCTCCTCAGCTGCACAGAACTTCAATGAAATGGTCCATCTCTGAATCAAAGTCATCAGAGAAAGAAACATGAGGATGTTGCACTGAGGTTCCATCACAAACTACCTGGCCAAGAATGAGACCTTCTAAAAACAGCTAACAGAGCTCTGCTTACTGCAGGCCCTGGTCCTCACAGGGGGTATCAACTATCCATGTATCTGCTGGGTGAGCAACAGGAAACCCACTGATTTCCTAGGAAGCTCAAAGTGCTACAGGGACAAAGCAATGCTCTTTGCTCTTGCTCTTTCCTCCTGCTCACAAACAAGGGAAAATGGTGATGAACATGACCACAGAGAGTAGTTTGGACCACAGCAACTACACAGTAATCGAGTTTAAGATCTAGAGGATGGCTGGGAAGGTAAACAGAAGTTAATACTCTGAACTTTCACAGAACAAACTTTGTCTTTTTATTGGGGACTTTCTAGCAGAATCACCTGAGAAGCTGCCACAAGGGATTAAGTGTCCAGGAGAGTGGACTGATTCTCAAAGAAGAATTATTGAGAGCTTAGGAACAAACAATCTTATTGGTCAGGAAGACTCAGTATTTCAGCATAAGGCCCCTTTGGATAAGCAAGAAACTTCTCAATGAATTAAAATGCAAAAGGAGAGCATACAGGCAGTGGAGAAAAGGATAGACATCAAAGGAGGAATACAGAACCATTTCTTGGATCCTTGGGGATGAAATAATGAAGACCAAAGCAAACAAGGAACAGAGCAAGAGAGATTGGAAACCTCAGCAAGAAATGTCCAGATGGGATTCATTTTAAAAAGTCAAGGCTAAAATATTGCTAGCACATACTCAGCAAATAGCAGATATGTGAAATGTTTCTGGTAACAGCATAGGTCTTAGGGAGAGAGGAAGCACCAACTAAACAGAAGGTTTTAATATAAAAATGTGCTGAAAATGGTCCTCATTGCTTTGGGTGCTTAACAAAGATGGGAGGGGGGAGGGAAATCTGACTCCAGCAAGAGTTTACAGCAACTGTTTACTTGGAGCACTTCTGGCAGTTTCTGTAACTGAAGATCAGAGAAAAATGATGAGACCAGTCAGAGGGCTAGAAGGTCAAATTTACAGCAAGTATTACAGAAGTTAAATCTATATCTCTGGGATAACAGATGACCAAAACTGAACACAGCTATTCATCAGTAGCTAAAGGGCAAGGCTGCTAAGGAGGCAGGGAGACAGGGTGGCATAAGCAGGAGCAAAAGAGGAAATTTCCAACTTCGTGTCAGGCAAGTTACATGGGCAAAGTTGCACTGGGTCATGGAAAAGTTTCCCGTGGGCAGAGATGGAAGTTCTCTCTACTTCATTTCACTTGTGTGGTGGCCTCTGTGCTAGGTAGCACAGAGTGATCTGTGCCAGCAGTAGGTGGGAGTTTTTAGAGTCAGAGCATCAGAGAGGCAAGGAGAAAATTGTGCTGAGCCCTAAGATGGGAATAGTGCTGCTACATTTGATTGCCCTGGGTTTCTGTCCTGCTGTATGTTCCTCCACCTGAACCAAAACATCTGCAAGGAATTGCTGCAAGAGATCACTCCTGGGCTTAGAATATGAACCTGATTTCTTGTAGCCCTTAGTTTTTTGTCTCATTGTAACAGAACTGACTTATCTCTACTCGAAAGACAGAGCACAGTAGAAGTTAGAAGCATCTCCTGTGGTCCCACTTCTCTCTGGTGTTAGTCAAGTCATTCAGCTCCTTTTGCTGTAAAGTCCTATTTGGCTGGATGGAAGGGACACGAACAGGATTTGGATTAAGAATGTCTTGGAAAGGAGGCCTTGGGATCCTGCTCAGGCAGGGTGTTGGACTAGATGATCTTTTGAGGTCCCTTCCAACTCCTAATGTTCTGTGATTCTGTGATCTGGGAGAAGTGAATCCTTTCCCATTTGGGTCATTTGGAGAGGAAAAACCACCATGGAGACATACAGCAATAGACCCCAGGAGCAGAGACCTGCACATCTGGGATGAACTCCAGCGCTCTGTAGGCATCATGGGTTCACCAGTCCTGCCCCCTCTCCCCACCACAAACACCCCCCTTCCCAAGGGGGGCTGCCTACTATCTTTTCCCATCCTACCCCCTGTTTGTTCCACACTGGGCCCATGAATTTATATAACCCTTAGCCCAGATTTAACCCTTTACACACGCTTCAGAGAGAAGCTGCTGCTCTAGGTAACTGCAGCCTGGCTAACTGGAAAGCTGGTGGCAAAAGGCAGGCGGTTCCCCCCACCTCCCCCCCGGCCAGCTCCCACCTTGTGGTGCCCTGACTGAGCACTGAGCTGCCAAGAGAGGAATCCCTCACTCCCTCCTGACAGCTGCTGGGAGAGAAGAGCACTTGGTAATGATGTGTATGCTTCGCTCTGTCAACACGAGGATTTGTCCCCCTGCCACCCTCCCCAGCCTCACCCTGAGGCTGGATTTCAGCCAGGGGAAGCCCTTTAGGAAATGGATGCATCTTTCACAGTATTTATCATGACATCCCATTAGCACAATCCACAGTGTGGATTGTGCTAATGGGATGTCATGATAAATACTGACAGTTAGCTGAGGGCAGCAGCGTGTTCACCGTGAGACTCCAAATGAGAGGGCAGCAGATGCTACAACAAGCTCCAAGTGTGCCTGTGGAGGGGGAGGATGCAGTGTGAAGGCAAAGGCAAGCTGGGGAGGAGATCATGGAGCTTGCTGCTTCAAGGTCAGCCTGACAGCACCCCTGGGTGCCAGCAGTGAGGGGGGTGAGGCCCTGGGTGCTGGGGGTTTTAAATATTAGAAAGGTGAGATGCTGCTGAAACCTCAGGAGGACTCAGGAAAGGTGTGGCCAGCAGGACCAGGGAGGTGATTATCCCCCTGTATTCTGCACTGGTGAGGCCTCATCTCGAGTATTGTGTTCAGTTCTGGGCCCCTCACTTCAAGAAGGACGTTGAGGTGCTGGAGCGTGTCCAGAGAAGGGCAACGAGGATGGTGAAGGGTCTGGAGAACAGGCCCTACGAGGAGGCTGAGGGAGCTGGGGGTGTTTAGTGTGGAGAAGAGGAGACTGAGGGGAGACCTTATTGCTCTCTACAACTCCCTGAAAGGAGGTTGCAGTGAGGTGGGGGTTGGTCTCTTCTCCCCAGTAACAGGTGACAGAACTCGAGGTAATGGCCTCAAGCTGCACCAGGGAAAATTTAGGTTGGATCTTAGGAAGAACTTCTGTCCTGAGAGAGTCCTCAAGCATTGGAACAGGCTGCCCAGGGAGGGGGTTGAGTCCCCATCCCTGGAGGGGTTTAACAGACGGGGAGATGCGGTGCTTGAGGACATGGTCTAAGGGTAGACTTGGTGGCGGTGGGTTAATGGTTGGACTGGATGATCTTAGGGGTCATTTCCAGCCTTAAAATTCTATGATTCCCACCTTACAAGAGATGTTAGCATATGTGTGGGGAGCCTGGGAAGGGCAGGGCAGGGGGCTGCAGGGCAGGAGGGGGCACAGGCAGGATCACATAGGTGCTACTGAGCAAGGGTAGTTTGGGGGAAGAGATGAGATGCTGATGTTCGAAGGAGAGGATTAGTTGCATTATCATTTGAGCTTGAATGTGCACGAAAAAAAAATGAGCTTAGAGCTTTGGTTCCTTGGGGAACTGACCAGCATAACTATAGTTAGATAATTACACCATTAAATCTATGCTAATACTACTAAGGCTGGTCATGAATTTTTTAACAAACCAGCGTTTCATTGGAAAATACCAACTGATTTTATCAAAGAAGAAACTTTTCTCAAGGACAAGCACATTTCAGCTGAGAAAGAAATGACAGTAGGAGTCAGGACACGCACTTATTACAGCAAAGTGTTTTCAGGACATTTCTCTCTAAGCAGGATTTCCAAATAAACGTCCATCTGTGAATCAGACCATCAAGGGATCTCAAATTGTGGATGCTCCACCCATAGCAGACACTGATCAGCAGTCTGCTAAGGAGCTCTTCCCTGACCTCACTGATCTATTTTCCCTGAAAAAAAAAAAAATCTCAGAATAATCTGATTTTCATTCCAGCGCAGATCAGAAAACAATTTTTGCATCCTAAAGTTTGATAAGGCAGGAAAAAACTAGTTCATTCTCTGCTCTTGGTATAATTCACCCTCAGGGAAATACTACTCTAGAATAAAAGCATTTTCTTACTTTGGAGTAATTACTCTTATTCCAGAATAGATTATGCACTCACGTTAACGTAGTTAACATAGCTGGAGCAATAACTGTTACTCTATTGCCACACTACTCAATTTCCTGGTATATTCAGGTCTTAAGGGATACAAAAGTAAATGTGTACTCTTTTCTTATTCAGAGTATTAGCTCTCCTTAGGCCAATGCTGCATATAGATGCCCTATTGACAAAATTAGACTTTTCTGACCCAATCAAGGTCTGCAAACGCAGGTGAAGGATGAACCATGGCTTCTTCAAGGAGTTAACTTCAGTTTTACTTGTTGAGCAGCACCAGTGTGCACACACATCCATGCAGGGACATGCATGCACAGGTACCTTTGTACCCCTGTGCTTATTTCATGTCCCTGGCCTGATCCTTGGCTGATTTCGAGATGAGAAGTGCAGAAATAACAAGGAGGCCTCTCGCTGCGGGTGAGACTGAAATAAGGAGATATGAGGTGCATGTGGTGTCAGCACATTATGTTACATCCACCCATCATTTTCCTCCCAGTGTTCCTCACTGGAAGCAGCTCTGAAGACATCACAATAATGACTATTGGCAGGGTTTGTGTGGGCGAGGTGCTGAGAGACGAACAAGCCCCGAGTCTGAATTGCCATTCGAATCTCCCACGCAGAGTGGCCTCTTCAGCTCTGAGATGAGGTCAACAGATGGAGGAGGATGGAGAGGAAGGGAATTCCATATTGGTCCTCATAAGCTCATCCCATTTCTTTGCACAGAGTATTTCTACCTGTTTCAGGTTGGGAGGGACTGCCTCTTGTTCTTAAAGGCAGCTCATCAGCATAAGCACAAGCCTCTCAGAGGATTGCCATGGGGTCTGAATGTTTTCTGAGCCCCCTTATGGCACCATCACAACACCTTTTTTGTTGTTGTTGGGGTTTTATTTTTAATTGTAGAGGTTGGAAGGGACCTAAAGAGATCATGAAGTCCAACTCCCCTGTCAAAGCAGGTTCCTTAGAGCAGGTCACACAGGTCGATGTCCAGAGAGGTCTTGAGTGTCTCCAGAGAAGGAGATTCCACAACCCCCCTGGGCAGCCTGTTCCAGTGCTCCATCATCCTCACCATGAAGAAGTTCTTTCTCACATTGGTGTGGAACCTCCTGTGGTCCAACTTGTGACCACTGCCCCTTGNCTTAAACCTTCGGCCCTTAAACAAAAAAAAAAAAAAAAGCCTGACACCATACAGCAACCACCAAGACTCCTTAGTACTTCCCCAGACCCTTATGTCTGTAGCCTGTTGTGCTGAGCAAGCTCTGGTTTTGCCCATGGACACACACTTCTTCACTGCTGATTGACATGGAAACGGCATGTTTTGGCACTTTCCTTTCCTTTCCTTTCCTTTCCTTTCCTTTCCTTTCCTTTCCTTTCCTTTCCTTTCCTTTCCTTTTTCTTTTCTTTCCCTTTCTCCTTTCCCTTCCCTTTCTCCTTTCCCTTCCCTTTCTCCTTTCTCTTCTCTTCTCTTCTCTTCTCTTCTCCTCTCCTGTCCCCTCACCTACCATCCTTTCCCTTTCCCTTTCCCCTTCCCCATGCCACTCAGCGCAGCTGTAACCACCTTGTCCTTAGCAGTGCTCAGGAGATCTCCAGAAAGCAAGTGAGGAATACCAAATGCATTGAAGCAGTAGTGGCCAAGCTATCTCCCAACCAGAAACCTAAGCAGGACTCCATTAGGATGGTGGAGGCTGTTCATGTTGAGGGAGAGATCATAGTAGGCCAACCAGATGCCAAAGCAAGCTGCACACCCTGGACCACTCTGCACTGACAAGTTCTGTTCTCCCACCAGGAGATTCAGAGGTGCCCTGAGGGAGGGCCCTGCCCACACTCAGTGTCCCAGCCTCACAAGTCTGGGAGCAGGAGCTGTCCCATATGCACAGCAAGGCTGGGTGAAGGAACAACAAGGAACAAAGACCAGCACACATCTTTCTGTGTGTCCATAACCTACACCAGGAGGCAGATGCTCTTCTAACAGAGGGTGATCAAAAGTTTCTGTCGCCTCTGCGAGACCTCATCACACACTTGTGTTGGAGATGGTGTGTGGGTGACTCCAAGAATCCACAGGGACTCATGTCTGTCTCTGATTTAAAGACCAAAAACTACACCTTGAGCTGTTACCCAGACCAGAACACTGCCACATGGAGAGATTTCCCACCCACTTACTCCAAGAGTAAGTCTTTCCTATGGGACCTTCCCTGCAACCCCTCCAAACTCAGCTTCACATCCAAGCAGAGACCCCCAGCGAGGGGAGGGACACACCAAGCACAGAAAAGCCCCACTCACCCAGACACTAGACACTGCACAGACATGGCACTGGATGTTTGCAGAGGCCAGTGCTGCCCTGGCATTTACCTCCTTCCCCTCCTGAATGTATGGACTGTGCCCCCGTGCGTCCAGCGCCAGGAAGGGAGCCGGCCCCGGGGGCACACACAACTGGCCACGATTGTGTGTCTCCAGGACAAGCCCATACTGTGTGAGGCAGGTTCCAGCCTGTGCAGGCTGTGCTGTTTGACCCTTACACGAACCATTCATTCCCCTGGTATAAAAGAAAGTCTTGTTCAATTCGACGTCGATGAAAGACGCGGAGCGGAGAGGAGCTCGGAAACAGAAGCCACTTTCTCATATAGCTGAGGAGCTGGGTGACAACTGCCCTCTGTTCTCCACCCCCAGCTCCCTCTGCCTCCCAAAGGGATCAAACAAAGGACGTGTCATGGAAAAAGGAGGACTTGACATCACTGTCAGTACAGTGGCTGTGGAAAGCAGAGCCCTTTGCATCCTGTGAGATTAATACTGGCCGTTAGGAACGGCGGCGCAGAGAGCTCTGCTTTGGTCAGCACATGTTGAGGGGCAGTGTCTCCTCAGAGGTATGACAGTCTGCATGACAGCACTTTCAAAGACTCCTCCAGCATCACTTTGATGTAATGGCATGGAGGATCCAGCCCGTGCTTTTAAAGGACAGCTCACTTAAGAAGTAGTTTCTCATAAAAGTAGTAACTTACCTTTATGGAAAAGCCTTATTGAATTTAACAGAGATGAGACTGACAGGACAGCACAGGAATTAGTCTTAAAGCTGACATTTTCACAGAGAGTGACCTTTTTTTTTAAAAAAAAAACCCATCCTATAGAAATCAACCATCAGGATGTAGCTCTCTAGTCGATATTAAAGGATGGCTTACAAATCAATGGGAAGGTAAATACATATATTCCCTTGCAAAGGTTTAGCAGAGAGGCAGGATGCTGAAGTGGCATCCCCTCAGGGAGATATGGAGCCTGCCTGAACAGCTCGATAGCTGAAGGAGGCCAGAAGCCCTCCCTGCCTTCAGGTGGTGGCTGTGTGTCTTCAAGTTTCCCACCTGCTACTGGGACTAGGGAAAATTCAATTTGAATTTGTCACCTGAGCTTGGGTTTCTTTAAACTTCTCCATCAGTATAACCCTCCTTCCCACCTCCCCGCTCCCATCCTGTGCTCCCCACTGTCACATGGGAATACTCCCCGCTGCTGGGGTGACCCCAAAGCTTGAGACTTCCTCTTGTTCTGCATTTCTTTAGCTGGTGGGCAGGAGTGACTGAGTTTTCTAGGATCTGGGGAGAGGCAGTCCCTCAGGCTCTCTCTCACTTTCCACAGATACTCCCCATCCCTGGGGTGCAAGGTACACGCAGAGGGAGGCGACTGCTCAACCCACGCAGAAGATGCGTGAAGCCTCTGCCATGCACGCAGCAACCCTTACACACGCTGTGTAACTGCAAGCTGATTTCCAGGAGGGATTTTTGGCAAGCCTGGAGCTGCTCTGCAACCTCCTGGGTGGCTGAGGAAGAGACAAAGAGCCCCAGGAGCGCTGAGCCGAAGCCCTGTCGGCTTCTCACAGCGGCTTCTCTCCGTGCTGCACCTTTGGAGTCGCGCTGCCCAGAGAGCTGCCTCTCAATTGAAAAATAACAGATGCACTTACCACACATCAATCTGTCTCTGTCTGGGTCCTTACACGGCCCCCATCATCATCCTATTCAAGAGTCTGCAAAGTATTTAAAAATAGCATTAACACTAACAATCTCTCTTTCTTCCCTTCCCAGCTCGTAGCAGAAATAGCTTGATTAGTGTACAGTGCTGGTGCTTCAAGGGGGAGAGAAATGAAACTGCAGAGCTTGCAGAGAGGCTTTTCAGCTTTCTTCAGGCAGCAATTGCTGGCTGCTTCACTGAAGCACAGGCTCTTCAAAGGATGGCAGGTTTTAGATCAAGGACTGCTTGTTCTGTCACACATCTCCCGAAGCAGGTTTGCAACGAGGAGAGAGGCACTGCCACAGCTTTGGACCTTGGGAGAGATGCACCTGGTGCCACTCCCCACACCCTGATGACATTCCTTCAACACCCCCAAAAGGCTGGGAAGAAAAGGAGTTGGAAAAGTGGGATGTTCTGGGGAAAGAGAAGTGGCTAAGGGGAAGATAGCTCAGCAAGCTTTCAAAAAATATGATCAGACTGGAGCCTGACCAGGGACTTGGCAGAAAAGGCCACCAGGGTTTCGTCACATCCCTCAGATGTGGGTATCAGGGGGTGACTTTGAGGGAACCACTTGTCTTCTCCAGGGCTCACCTCCACTGTTAGCAAAAAGGGAGTGCCCTGTCCTCTGCTCACTGGGAAGGTTTCACTCAGTGTAACACATTCTGTGTTCTGAGAGTTGTACCTACAGAGGTGCCACCACTCCCTAGCAATGCTTTCCAGGCCATGTCACCTGTAGGCATGACTCATGACTGACCTTTTCAGCAGGTTTCCCTCCTGCCTCCACACCACCCCCTCCCTGCCGTTCCTCCAGGGCTGCTGGTGGCTCTTCCTCACCTTTTCTTTGTGAAATACAACTCACCAGCTAGGAATGGGCAACAGCTCTGCTTGCTTCTCCCCTGTCTTTAGTGCAATGAAAGGCAGGTTCTTAGCACAGTTCTCATCTGTATACCCACAGCACAGCATTCCACTCCTGCCCACAGCAGAGGACACTGTCAAGGTCCCTGCTGTCCTGCAGCCAAATCCCTTGGCAAAAGGGAGGGTGGTAAGCAGGAACAACTCCCTCCCCAAGTCCTTTAAGGTGCCTCAGACACTCACAGTGCCATTAATTGCTCACAGGAGCAGTAAGCCTGGAGAGCAGGGAGCAGCTGCAGACACTCAGCCCAGATGGAGAAAGTCCTCAGGAGGCTGAGGAAGCACTTACTCCTTCACAGCACAAGTCAGTGAACATCTTCCACAGCATTTCCTCTCCTATGACTTATTTCTGCAAGACCCAGGGATGTGGTCTGTGGGCCTGTCTCCAGGTTGAGATCAGATCCCTTAGGGCATGGCAGCAAAAAAGCAACAAAAACAAAATTCAGGAGTAAATTGCACAGAGATTGCAATGCTAAGCCACCTTCTCTAGCAGCATCTCTTCCAGGATCTTGAGGCACTTACTGCTTGAGAAGGAGCTTAGCTTTGTGGTGACCTCAGGGTGGATACTTCATGGAGCTTTTCACATCATGTTGTTCTTTCAGTGGAAGAAATGTGAACAGTGAAAGGCCTAGAAAGGCACAGAGTTGTCACCCAGGACACTGGAGTGATGGATTTGTTTGGGCTGGACACAGCCATAGTGGTGGTGGAAGGAGGAAGGTCTTACCAGTGCAGGGACTCCAATGCCACATACCTGGGAACACAGACTGTCCCAGGCACTGCTTTCAGGAGTGATAAGGAAGATTGTGGTACATTGGATACCTCCCTGTCCCCTCCAGTGAATCTACTCCAGCTGCTCTAGTCAAAAAAAATGGCTCTGCACAGACCCCTTCCCAAGACCTGAGCCTCGGTTCAGAACTGTGCTGCCTGTGCCAGGAGCCAGCTCTGGGTGAGGGACAAGAATATTCCTGCAGTGCTGACCCTCAGCCCTTCCAGTCCCACCATGGGATGCACTGCCTGAGCTGTGGCTCTGTGTGTAACAGTGGAACAGTCATGTCAAAGGTGGCAGACATGAACAGGGAGAGCCTGGATCATGAGTAATCAAAGCCTGAGAGGTTTGGGCTTCCAGAGTGGCCAGAAGACTTGGATCTGATCTCTTCCTCCTGCCTTCACTCTTGGGAGAGATGTCCAAGTCTTTCTTAACCAGCCTCTCCTAGAGAGGTCTTGGTATTAGGATGTTCACCCAAGGACCATCTCCTACATGGATAATCACTCAGTTACCTCTTCCACAAGTCCCTTCCCCAGCCACAGAAGGAGGATGAAGTCTCTGTCCTGGGGCACGCTGAGACACTCAATGCCTTGCAATCAATTTCTTTGGTGCAGGTTTGCCTAAAGCCAAGGTGCTGGAGCACCTCAGCTAGCTGATCCTTGAAGCAGGGTAGTGCTTCTGCCAGCAGTGAGGGAGTAGCTCAGGCTTCGGCTGAGCCATCTGTGGGGAAGCGTCTTGCTGTTTCCTGACACCCACACATTGGCTTTCAGCCCTGAGCACGCAGGGTTCTTCTGGGATCACTGTACAACCTGGGGACTTTATGCCAGGGCAGGGTAGTACCAGCCCTCTGCACTTGGTGAAGAGCAGGAGCAATTGATGCCCCGCTGGTGGCTGAGGTAAAGGTGTGTGAGGACACAGGCAGAGCTGCAAGCACAGCAGTGGTGAGCGTGGCAGTAGGTCCTGCCAGGCCCTGAATGCCTGGCTCAGAGCATCCCTTTGGCAAAGGGAGAAGCAGGTGAGGAAGGTTCTGGCATGCACACACCTGCTGTTTTGCCCTTGTTGGGTTCGTTTTTTGCAGTGTGCTCTGTAAATGTCATTTGGGCTGTAAAATGTCACTTGATGTCTTTCTTTCCAAGGTGTTTTCGGAAGCTTCTGCTCCAGAAGCATGGCTGAGACCTGCTAGCTGACCTGAGAGGACAGACTTCTCTTGTTCTCCAAGAGCACTCTCCAGCCAAGGATCTCAAAACATTTTGCCCTGCTCAGTGCATCCCACAGCGGGATCTTTGTTGTATGTAGCCAAGCTTGATCAACAAGTCCCCACCCCAGCCTGGGACAGTGCTGCCTTCTGTGCCTCATGGTTTGATGAAAGCTGTGGCAACCTCTTCAGGAGAAACCCCTAGGACCTGGCTAGTGACAAGCCTCAGAAGAGCAAGCAAGGGGACAGGCGTGCACTGCCCAACCCTATGCAAGGAGAAGGCTGAAAAGAAGTCTCCTAGAGCAGGGCTGAGGTACAACCGCCATCACTTCTCCCCTCCACATTCAGCCCCGGCTGAGAGGCTGAAGAACAGCGCTCTGACTATGGCTGGGAGGCACAGCTCATGTGGGAAGCAGGCAGAGGAAAACCGAAGCCAGCCTGTCTCCTGCTCACAGGTAACCTGTTCCTAGCCAGGGGCTGCCGGGCAAAGCGATGGCTGTGGCTGCTCGTGTGGCCAAAGCAAGAAATCACCCAGCAGCCGCTGCAGTGGGAAGTGGTTGCACTGATATGCTAGAAGGGAAACTGAGGCACGCAGCGGTGATGTAAGCCAACAAGCAGCAAGTAACTGGGAGACCAGAGCCCCGAGGCACCGTGGCCCGCAGCTTCGGGCTGTGCCCCTCACGTTGCCTTGGCCTCAGCCACCGGCCGAGGCGATGGCAGGTGTCTCCTTGGAGCACACGGAGCCTCGGCGAGGGGAGAGGAATCAACCCAGCACCCGGTAAGCAGCACAACGAGACCCCCGGGACGAAGAAAAAGCCTTCGGCGGGGAACGGAAAGGGCCCCGCGACCGGTCCTTGCCCGGCCGCCGAATCGGGCCCCGCGGCGCCCCGGGCAGCGAACGCACCGCTGCGGCGTTGCCCGGCTCGCTGCCTCCTCCTCCTCCTCTTCCTCCTCCTCCTCTTCCTCCTCCCCGGCCAGCCCGGGTCGCTTTCTCGCCGCTCCTTCCCCGCTCGCCGGCTCCGCTCTCGCCCCTTCCCCTCTTAAGGTGGCCCCGCAGGATGCGCGGCGCGCAGGAATCGGCTGCGGGCGGCCCTCGGCGCTCCCCCCACCCCCGGCACAGGGTGGCCTTAAATCGGCTCCGTGCCGCGCGTAGCCGCATCGCAGGCGCCGTCTGAAGGCGGTCACTGCCATCCGCCGGCACCACCGACGGGCCGG
>VXBZ01009386.1:540722-575404 GCA_013399135.1 Heliornis fulica
CTTTACAAGGGAGACACTGCAGCTGATAGCGTCAGAGCTGAGACAGCCCCAGATCGTCTGTCTCCCAGACAAGGTCCCTGCATCTCTGGGAAGCAGCTCAACCCAACTGGGCTGCGATTTAAAACTTACCAGTACTGTAAAAAACCAATAAATACAACACACAGGTGAGACCTGTGGCTGCTGTCACCTTTCTCTCAGGTGCAGGCTCTTCAAAGGGGACACTGGTCAGACCCTGCTGATTTCTTCAGGCTGGGGTATGTCTCCAACCCTCACCCTGGCCCACGGTCAGCATGCTTATAAAACCTTGGTCCTTTACGTGTTCCTGCTGTTTTAAGCTGTGCAGGCTGGTAATTAAGAGCCTGAAGTCTCTTCTAGCTCACTCTCATGTGACATTAGTGCTCCCGGAGGTCTCTCCTTAAGAGCTCGAATTTATCTACTTTGCCAACGTTCCCCAGTGTTCAATCAGCTGCCTTGTTGGCTTCCACCACCACACAGTGCAGAGGGCTGAGATCCTTCTCCCTGAGATAAAAACATTGTGCTCTGCAAATTCCTCGAATTTATAAAGTGTCGGCTAAGTTTGCTCTGGAGACACCGTTTCCCAGAGCTGTGACACAGGGCTGGGATCTGTAGATCCAGCACAGGGGCCTTTAGGTTTTGCTTGCTGCTCATCCCTCCTCTGAGCAGGTAATCCCACCTCATGCCTGATGCACACAGAGAGATTTGTTAAGATGGGGCTAGTTACCTCGGAGAGGCAAGCGAAGAGGGACGTTGGGGTGAAAACCAAAGCCATCAGCAGTGTGGAAGAGGGAGAATAAGTCATTTTCTGCATTGCTTTTCTTAGTAGAGGAGCTGGATTGTGTTCAGAAAGTGTGAAAGGTAGCAATTTGATAATAAAAGTAAGTGTTCTCCTATGCTTGTGCATAGTGATATATGGAACCCGCTGCTACAAGATGCTGCCGGTGCCGAGCGTAGGATTTGGGAAAAGAGGAGACATTTTGATGGATAGTAGATCATTCATCACTGGGCAGGACAGTCCATTTGAAATATATCTAAATCTTCAGGCTTCAACCTCTCACAATTGCCTGGCATAGGATTTCCTGTACCTTCTGAAACCCACAACATTGATCAGTGTAAGAGACAAAGGACAAAAGGAGACAGACATGCTCGAGTGAAGATCACATTTTCATTTCCACGCAGAGGCAAGAGAAAATACATGTTTTCCAGCCTGTGTGCTGACACTTAGCTCTGGGAGGTTTCTGTCAGCTGGAGAGGGTTCAGGTTTAAGTTCTGATGTGATTTGAGCTGGTCCAGCAGTGCTTAGGCTGTCACTTCCCCTGCCTGTGCTGCTGATTTTAACAGACTGCCAGCGCCCTGGAAACTTGCTGTGGTGCTGGTTTATGAATAATGCCGTGTTACAAAAGAAAATGGTATTGTCTTCTTTGGATATCACCCCTGGGCAATGAAAGACAGAGAATTTATTCCCAACATGGCCAGCATCTAGCCCAGCAAAGTGCTGGGATTGCTTGGAGCTGAACAGGGGGAGCAGCCAGACGACCCCTGCTCTGGGTAAAAGACTTTAGAGCTATGATGTAGCTTTGCTCTGCAAGTTCATGGTGGGTTTGTGTGTGGGAGTGTGGGGTGCATGGGAACAGAGTTTTGCTAGCAAAGCAGGATTGCTCCCAGGCAGTCCTTGTGTGGGAGAACTTGGGGGAAAAGCCAAGGACCAGGCAGGCAGCAGTAGCTCGTGGACCCTGCGTCCCCAGAGGGGATGCTGCCCACATGCTGTTGCAGGGCAGCCTGGCTCCTGAAGACACTGTCCCCAAGGGCAAGGGTTTTAGCAAAGTCCTGTGTGCCTGACAGAAAACTCCTTGCCAGAAACCCCTCCTGGTTGATCCTTGCCTGGCAGGAATAGAGGTTGTTGGCTCCTCTCCCCCTTTTGTGCCCAGTCATTAAAGTAAGATGGTTAATATTCATCTTGCCCCGAGCCTCCCTCGGTCTGAAGGCACGCTCAAAAAACAGCTGTTAGGGGATATTTCTCCTAGGACTGGCAGATTTAATTTATTACTATGGTTATGTCCATAGCTACAAGTCAGGCAGGCAGCAGTGCTGGGCTTCCTGCATGAGAGACTGCTTGTCTCCCCGAAGCCCTGGGTCCTCTGGATCCTTTCCTCCCGTGGCCCTTCCCCCCCCCCCAGCCCCGCTCCCCACAAAGGTGAAAAGGAAGGAGGAGCCCGTGACTTCCCTGTATCTGCCAGCCTCCCTGTCCACCTCTGACGTGAATGAGGCCCTTCATGTGCTCCTCTTGAGCAAACACAGATGCTTTTGTTTTATGGGCTGGTGGGATGGGATGGAATTAATAAATCAGAGCGCCAGTGCTGCGCTGCCACATTCCTGCAATTTTAAGGCAAGATCACACATGAAAGAAGGCAGAAGTGAAATAGGCAATCTCTTCAGAGAGATCTCAGAGGCTTTGACTGTGCCTCCTGCTTGCTGTCCCCCTTGGTCGCCTGCTTCCTCGCTCTTGTTCATTCCTCCTCTTTTCTCCTGCTCTCTCATTCCCTTTAACTTCATCTCTTCTCATGTTCCCTCTCTTTCCCTAAGGAACCACTTAACCCATTTTTTTTCCCCTCACCTTCCTTTGGTCTGTGTTTCCCTCACACTCCCTCCACCCTGCCAAGGCCCACCCAAGGGTTGTGCATTCAGGTATGGAGCAAGCTCAGGAGCCAGGAAAGCCTTGGCTCTTATGCTGGGAACCAAGTGTATACTGTCTCTTCTTATACCCACTTCACCTTCCCTGCCTCAGTTTCTCCACATAAGGAGAGTGGTGCTGAGGAGTTCAATGAATGACTCTGGGGACTAAAAAAACCCCACTGACTACTGTTATCCTCCCAGACACGTTATTTAACAGTGCTTCCATGAGCAAATTTAGGTTCTGCCCTAGAACTGGTGGGCCCTTCTCCTCCTTGGAGGATAACCAGAAATATTTCGCCAGGCTTTGCCTGACATTGAATTCTTCTGAGCCAGATAACAAGGTTTTAACATCTCTACTACCTGCTACCAGCAGGTGGTAAGGGGCTTGGAGGAAATACTATTTTTTGCTCTGTAGTTAGCTACTTGTGTGCTGGGCTTCAAGGAAGGCACTGCAAACCATGTGGTTAGTACATGCTGCTGCTGAGGGGCTGAGACACTTTTTACTCACTGGAAGGGTTGGTTTGGTTGGTTGGTTGATTTTGTTTGGTGGGGTTTGGTTCTGGATTTTTTTTTTATTTTCTAATGAGTTTAGACACTTGGAAGTCATTTCCCCAGAGTGCTTATACATCATTGTGATTATCTTACTTGTGGGGGAACTGAGGCACTGAGGCAGGTGTCGTGATTTGCTCAGATCCACATACTTCTGCAGAGTTGAAGACAGAAAAAGAACCAACAGCTCTTGTTTCACAGTTGAGCACTTTATCCTCTGGCCTTGTAGGAGGCCAGCAAAGACCTTTATCCTGTTTAGATCAGTGAGTGGATAGTCATTCCAAGAGGATGCTGGGGCAAGGGTATCCTTCTGTACCAGTATGTGTCTGACACCAAGAGTCCTGTTGCTAAGAGCCTTCAATGATAGATCGTGCATCTTCTTCACTAAGCATTGAAATAATTTTTTAATCATTAAAGCTAATATAGAATCCTCAGAAACATCCAAATCTCACAGCAGGGGCTCAAATTAGCAAGCAAACAGAAAGCAAATCCTGATTATCCCTGTGCACCTCTACAAAGCCCACAGGCAGCATCTGCTGAAGTCAAACATGAGCCTGGCTGGGCAGGGCAGCCAGAGGCAAGCTGACAGGTCCTACTGCTCCACAGCCCACAGCAAGTTTCTCCCCTCCACTGTGGGATACCAGCCCTGCTCACACTGTAGCACCACACAGCTTTCCCCATAGCTCCTCCAGTAATCCCAGTATGTTTCCTGTTCTGGTTAGCAACTCTGATGCTGTATCCCGTTTTCCTCAAGCCCACAGCACTCGTGTTATCAAATGATAGCACTCGCTTTCTTCACAGCCAAAGTGATGTTATTAGAACTTTAGTGTTAGAACAGGACTCTTGGAGCACTGGGACAAGCACAACTAACCTCTAATTACTCAATAGGCATCAGCAGCTCCCTGGCAAGGGAAGGCAGGGGACATGCTAAGCACTTTGCTAAGATCCAGTCATCACCCCTGTCCTGGGTGCTAAGAAGACTTTTGTGAGTGAATATAGGTTACAACAAAGGATTCTTTGGGCAATGATAATTACAAATTATCCTACTATCTCCAGGTGCCTTCATGCATGGCTCTCCCTCCTCTTGTCCCCCTCTGGAGAACACACCCACTGCTATTCATGTGTCTCTCCACTTGTGCTCACATTCACAATATTAGCCTGCTAGGCCAACGCTGCAGGCTTCACCCTACCTCTTCTGGAGGTGCTGCAGAGGGCATGGGGTGGTTTTCCTGGCATAAAATGCCATCAGCAGGTTTTGTTCATAGTCTAGCTTGGATTGTAGCTCCCTGGAAGTCAAACCAAGTCCTGCAGCAGTTAAATGCTGGGGCAAAATAGTTGCTGCATGTGATTTCTGCTCCTTTGTACTAGCACAGAGAGCTACAATCTGAGAGTGAATATTTCTCCCTAAGTCCAATGTGGGTCCTGAATTTGGCATCAGATGACAAACACAAATGGCCTAGAAATGAATCAGGAGGCCAATTTCTTCCTTCTTCCTCCCCAAGAAGTTTTGGGATGCTTCCCCTGCCTGGGCACTGTTGCTGGCCCTTTGGTTGTGGTTTCTGCAGCGCTGGTAAGGGATGGAAGTAGGATCATAATTTGTGTGGGAAGCTGGGAATGCCTTGCTTGGCTTGTTGACATCCACAAACACCCCTGTGGTGGCTGAGAAACACCAAGGTGTCTGTCACACTGAGGATGCCCTTACAAGATGAAGTTGACAGCAGAGCAGCATGGCAGTGAGAGATGCAGGGTGTGTGCATGCCTGTGGGGCTTCTGGAACGAAGGGGTAGGATCATCCTTAGTAACACCATCCTAAGGCTACCCCACTTTGGGTAACACTCAGCCTCCTGCTCAGGCAGGGGGGCTGGACTAGATGATCTTCTGAGGTTCCTTCCAACTCCTGACATTCTGTGATTGTGCAGTCCCTCTGCTGGGAGAGAGTGAGCTGAGGAAGGAGAATTTACTGCAGAAAGAAAGAAAAGACTGTTCACCAGTCCCATAACACACAGGATCTGGTTAAGGACAAAGACTTGGAAAAGCAGCCAAAATTCTGCTTGGAGGTGGGAGTTCAGTGTCGAGCAAGGACAAATCAGAGTCCTGTTTTAAGACATTCCTGAGTTTCTAGAGCTCCAGTTTCTAGTTCTGCAGCTGTCACTGTTACCAGCATCGCTGTCTGTGGGGAGCCTACACACTGACCTGATGCTCACAAAGTTTTTGGATAACCAGAGGTTGTTTTCCTCCTCACAGCACAAGGAGAGAGCCAGATCCACCCTCAATTCAGGACAGATTCAGATCCACATCTAAGACTTAGAGCAGCAGCCCATTTCTTGTCTCAATGAGAAACTACTCCTTGTCTGCCCTGATGTTTCAGGCCAACCTGATCTGCCTTTGAAGCGAGCTCAAAGGGCTCTCAAAGTGCAGAGAAGGGTTCAAAACAAAAAGCTTAGTCCATCTTTCTGCTCCCAACCAGAAGTCCCTGTCCCTCAGATATTCTGCCCAAGGCCAACTGGCAGCCTGCACACATGGAGGGGAGGTAGGAAGGAAGGACCGTGTCCCCTGTCAGCCCCGAGCTGGAGAGAAGCATCTCACTATTTTCTTGCTGGGATTCATGCAGAGATCACACTCCAAGCTCAAGGGACAGACAGAGGAGATAGATAACTTACCAGCATGGAGAGTGGCATCAGTGCAGGTCCTGAGTAGCCTGAAGCACACAAATTCACACATCAGCCCACAAAGGCAACACAGCAGAGGCTGATGTACCTCCCAAGAGAAGGTTTACAGACCCCACGTGCAAAGACCACCTTCAGTCCAGGTTATTTCTGATGGGCAGTTAAGGAGCACAGCAGAGAGTAGGTGCCTGTAGCCAGCAAGCCAAGCAAGCCCTATAGCCATCAACATGCACTCTGAGAGAGAGAGCAGAGGCTCATCTGCCTTAACTCCCTCCCAGCCTTCCTTGCCTTCCTTCCCAACAGACAAACCTCTTCATTTTCACAGCACAAGACCTGGAAGAACAGAAACCAAAGCTCAGACCTTTCTCTCTGGTAGGACTTGGGTTGTCATCAGAAAGGGGCATTTGGCTTTTGCCCCTCCTCAGCTCCCTCTGTTTGCCCAAATGCATCCACTGTGTGCTTGTTCCACAAAGAAAAACTCCTTTCTCTCGTGATGTTGTGTTATTTTCTGTGGTCACCTGGGTTGGATGTCTTGAGTACTGCACGGACTGCTCCCCTGGCGTTCCCAGAAGGTGGGAATCACATGCAGGTCTCCTGATCTCAGATACAGATTAGATGTGGCCTGCTTTCTGATCCAGAGTGAACAGCCTGGCTCTGGAAGGGAAGGACATCAGGACACTGGCCATCACCTTCCTGCCCCTTCTTCCCTTCGCTCCCTTCCTCTCTCTCAATGTCACACACAGGGCGCGGGAGAATGCTGTTGTTTTCCTTCTAATTTTCATTCTGGTGTTTAATGGAATCCAAGCTACACAGATCAGCTGTGGCATTCAAGGTACCAATCAAGCAGCAGACCATAACCTATACCCATTGCAAAAGACAATTCTCCAGGTGCCACTTTGTTTCCCCGTTCTGCATTTGTTTTTAAAAGCGTCTGCGCGACACTTGGAGGGCGCACAGCAAGTGGCAAATCTAATGAGTGCTGATGATATATCTGGAGGAAGAGATCAGAATTAGCATTAGGGGCCATCTCAGGTAGTTAAGGAGTAACTGTATTCTGCAAAGCTCAGAGAGCTGCAACAGCAAAAATAGCCATCAAGGAGACCAAAGCTGTATTTCTCCTCTTCCCACTTCTTACTTAACCAACACCTGCGTGATGTGGTGGCAGCTCATCAGTGCTGCTCAGCATCCATTCTCTGTTAATCTGTGGAGCAGCCACCCATGAAAACGTTCTGGCCAGATTTGCTGTTTGCACAGTGCTTTTATTGATCACATTCCCAAATAAAAAAAAATTCCAGGGGTTTGTTGTCCGCACACCGCTCACATCCTCTGCTCACGGTAGTTTCTGTGCAATAAGGGGTTTGGACTGTGATTCTTCAGGGTGCTGGCACCCACGTGTAACCATTAAAAAGGCAGTATTTCCACAAGTTTTGGGAAGACAGCAGACACATTTAGCTGTGTCTGTGTTTTAAATGGCATAATTCCTGTTCCTCTCCTTTGCGTTGGGACTTCAGAGCAGCTTCTCCTTTGGTTTCTTTTGCCCTCTCTAGGAGTAACTGGGAAGTCCAGCAGGGAAGAGCATTTCCATGTTGCCTTTGAAAGTTAGGAGGAAAACAAGCTGTCTAAATCAATCAGGAGTGTGTATTAGTGATAGTGTGTTCCTCTGGAGGTCTGCATTTGATGTCATATTGACACATACTTAAGATCAAAGCCCATCTCTGCATCCTAGCTCCTACCAGAGGAACAGCATTGGCCTTTGGACCCCATATCTTTACAAGGAGCTTGTGATCAATGTGATTTCCACCCCCCTCCCCCCAAAACAAGCACCTGAGAAATGTAATTATCCATCAAATAGCACCTAATGCACCTTTTTCTCTGAAAAAAAAAAAAGGTATTCCTGTCTTGGAAAATGTTCTGGAAGTAAATGCTAAGGGTTTTTCCTTTCTGCTTTTGTAAGAAACCTGTAAAATGACAGCTCCCACTCCTGCTGAACAGGCATCAGCTCTTAACTCAGTAGGGAAAGCTCTGGATGAAATGTACAGACACTTTGGAACAATCCGGTATTGCTTTCGCTTCCTTAGAATTATTTTGCCTCCTCAGAAAAAAAAAAAAAAANGCTAATGCAGATATTGGGCTGATTCACATTGATACATTTGGAATGATTAGTCTGTAATAGTCATCAGCACCTAGAAAGGACCTTGGTTCTGCCAGAGCTTGGCAGCTGGGGAGAGAAGCTGATGTCTGAATAAGCCCCCGGCTTCCCTTTCACTAGCGGGGAACTCCAAGCAGAGAGGTCTCTCAGGAGAGAGCTGGCTTTCTCAGGAGACATTCAGGACCTCCTGCACCAGTTTGGCTGCCAGTCTTTCTCTGGGTATTTCTGGAACCCCTGGATGATGGCTCTGCAGCGCAGGTGTAGAGAAACGGGGACGGGGTGGAAGGCTGCGTCCCTCGGAGTCACAGCCTACCCCCACCAAACCCAGGGAGATGGAAAGGCAGTGACAGGTCACATGGGTCGATCATAAAGGCCATTTGGGTCTGGGCTGATTAAAAATAGCCTGGTTTAGACCTCCTTTTGCAGGCCCTGGAAGGCTTCCTGCATAGCTGGGCTTTGCAGCCAAGTTCAAGGTCTAGTCTCTATCCAAACTGGGTTATCTGTGTTCCTGCTGATAGCCCAGATAGCCTGGATACCCTTGATCTACCTGGGGAGAGCAGGCTGAGCCACTCACTGTCTCAAAAGTATTGGCTCCCATGGGACCCAGCCAGCAGATTTAATTCATTTTGTCAACGTTTGGTTTTTATTTTCTCTTGGTTTGGGGGGTGGGTTGCCTCTTTTTTTGGTGTTTTCGGGGTTTTTTTTCCTTTTTTTTTGCTTTTTTCCTAGCTTGGGAACAAAGCCCTGTAGAAAGCATCACCCTCCCCCACTCCATGCTGCTCAGACACAAACCACACATCTGGGATAAGGGTGCTCTCAGGAAAGGTGCTGTGCTGAGCTGTTTACAGACCAAGCTTGGAGGAAGATGCTCGACTTGTGTTCACACAGACAGTGGAGGGATGTGGAGGTTGCACGGCGCGTTCTCTCAAGGCCAAGCCTGGATTCTGAGCTGAAGTAACTGCAGTCCCATATGGCAAAGGGATCAGAGCTGGCAGGGAGAGGATGAAGCCTTTCCTTACATCTGAGGAAGAAGAGCGGGGGCTTGGGAATAGCAGCTGTTTCACTGGGAGTGACTCACTTCCCAGGGAAGTTGTCACCCCAGGAGCCCCCACACCGAGTGACAAAGCGTAGATGGGGTCAAACCTTCAAACCCCACAGCTGGTGGTAGCTCTGCTGTTCCTGCCCTGGGGAAGGACCTGGCCATCCTTCCCCAGATACCTTTATTATTTGTAGTTCTCTGTTTTTTTTTCTCTCTCCTGGGGGCTTGCTTAATTTTGCTTCCCCAGTAGAGAGATACTTGTCTCACTCAGATGGCAGGTGCTGCTTGCCCAGAGCCATTCATGAAGCAGAGGGATGGTTAAAACCTCCATCAGAAGAGGACCATTCAACCTCCAGATGGGACCACAGTGGTCTGCATTGCCTGTGCTACCAGGAGGTCAAGATCCCAGTTCTGGGTCTAGAAAAAAAAGCATTTCCTTCCCCTGTTCCATCATTAACACTTCCATCACTAACATTAACAACAACATTACATCATTATCTTCCTAGAAGAAAAAAATAATTTTTTTGTTTGTTTGTTTTGTTTCCAGTTCCAGCAGGATTTAGGGGAGAAATTGCTGCTTGAGCAGGAACCCAAATCTCCCTTTTCCCTTTGGGTTTCCCACCCCTACAAGCAGTAGAGCTGGACATGAACTCTCAGCCCCTGTCCTTTAGACCTAGCCCATCCTTTCCGTCCTGCATTGATGCCATTCCTGCAGACCTGTCTCAAGGTGGAAGGAGTCCCACTGAGGAGAAGTGTCCTGTTGTGGTTGTGTTTACACAGTAATTACTCCTCCTTATCCCAGAGCAGTAACCCATTCCACCCACTTCTGTGTTTCCTTGAATCCATCCTCCCACTTCATTGTGCACACCTCAAACAGGCAGGAGACCGCCCGGCGAGGGGAAGCGCTGCAGCATCTTGGCCTGCCTCAGTTTTAAACAGTATTGAAGTTTCTGCTGAAGGCTCTGATGGCCCCAAGGGAATGAGGGGGGAGTGGGGGGTGGCTGGGAGAGGGGACAGCAGCTTCCTGTGGATTTCAGCAAAGCAAGAGATGGAGCCGTTGCTGATCACCACAAATACCGGCGCTGCCATGAATTATGCATCCCTTGTTTAAAGAGAGGTCGCTCTCATCAATAATTGAAAGCTCCCTGTTCTGCCTTCAACACCACATCTCCCACACCGGGAGTTAGGAAACTTATGAAATCTGCATGGACTTGCTCAAGGTGGCTAGGGGCTGATGAGGAGAGCCAGCAGAATGCAGGGCAAAACAAACCAAAAAGCCCTGCTTGAAATTTCGGTGCATGATGTTAAGACTCATCTGCACCGGCTGGCAGCTCTGCTCCAGCCCTGTCTCCTCCACCCTCCACACCTCTCTCCTCCCAAGGTACACACTGAAGGGTAGGCTTGTAAACAGGGTACAAACCCAGATTACAGGGTGTTTCTTGATGCTTTTGGCTCCATTAGCTGGGACCAGTTTGCTTCGGGTGCTTGCCTGGAGAAGACTTTACACTGGATGGTGGGATCTTCCCAGGGGATATTTCAGACTCTGAAATGTGTCCCTCTGGGAAGACGATGACCTTCAGTGTCTGTGTCTCAGACTAAAGATCTACAGCCCCTGGGGCTGGGGTTGGGCCAGCACTCAGGTTCTTGTAGGCCTGGCTTAGGCAGGCAGGCTGCCCTGAACCAGGGGCTGCAAAATCATCGTGGCTGCAGAGCAAACTTTTGGCAAGGTGTGATGATTCTCGTGCTGACTCAGGTGGGTGGAGGGCAGAACTGAAACCTCCCAGCAGAGCTACCAAAGCCTATGTGATCCTAACCATTTCAGAGTTATCAAAGAGGACATAAATTGAAGAGCTTTTCAGCAGGACAATAGAAAAATCGCAGGCAGCTGAACTCACATGTCAGTCTTACAAACCCCAGCCAGCTGGGCCTCTCTTGCTTTCACCCATCTCTGCCCACACACATCCTTTCCAACTTCTCAGCAGCTCAGACATGAAGTCACATAGGTGACTTCTTGCAGCTGCACCTGAACAGTGAGGCAGCCTGGGTTGTTTTCCAGCCTGAGAATCCTTACCCCTTCTCCAGCATCTGAGCTGCCCTGCCTGTAGCAAATTGTACTGTGTGTTTGGCAATTAGTCGACAGCAGATGAAGGGATCGGTACACGTGATGCTCTGAGCCTCAGCCAGATCTTGTTTCTCTTCAGCATAAGTCTGGGGCATCCCAGCTGGGGCTGGGCACTTCCCACCATGTGCTTCTCTCATGCTTTTCTCCTGAATCACTTCAGATGGATGCCCCTTGGATCAGCACATGGGTTTAAACAGAGCCTGGATGCTGGGAATTGAGAAGTCTGACAAAGCAGCGTGAAGCCAGAGCAGAACGAGAAACATTTTGTCCCTATCATACTCCACTGTGTGCTCTCTGTGTGTTTGTTTATTTTTTAATGGAGAGCAGAAGATTGATGGATGAAATTAAGAAGAGGGATGTGTAATTGGAAAACAGCTCAAGAAGGCTACAGGCAGCATATTGAAGGCATCCATCAAACATCCAGCTAATGTTGTTAAGGGTGAGAAACACAAACGGGCTGCAGGAGATGCTAGGAAAAAAAAAAAACCTCAAAGGGAAGAAAAAGGGGAATAGGTAGGACAAGGGAAATAGCAAGGGAGGAGAAAAACCATCAAGAGGGTACAATCAATAATATTTGTATTGCAGTTGCATCCAAAGGCTCTTGCTGGGATCCGTGCAGGACTGTACAAGCACATTAAGAGACGGCCCCTGCCCTCTACAGCTTAAACCCGGGAATTACGGGATGATCACTGGAGATGGGTTCAGATGATCACAAAATTTTCTTCAGATCTTGAAGCTCCCTTAATAGGATCTGCTCTGAATGGGTTTAAAGGCAGAAGGCAGGCAGCTGGTTGTGCCAAGGATACAGACAATAATGCCTGCCAGCCAGGCATGCCATTAATCTGAGCCACTGAGGGGGACTCTGTTTATTAGTTATGAAAAAAAAATGGTAAAATTTATGTACATTAAAACTGTGTAAACCACCTTGGGGATGGAGGGGCAATCAGCAGGCTACCTTGAAGCATTGATGTGTGACTGGGCTTGGATGCTGTGTCCTCAAAAGGTTGGATAAATGCTTTAATGGACCGTTTTGTGGGGAATATTCCACGTGGGGAGGGCATTGAGAAAATGCAAAAGGCCTTTGTGTGGGGAAGGAGAAAAGATAAAGGCTAAAATTATTAGCAGACCAGGGGATTCCTCTAGTCCTGGAAACAAGGAATAAAACACTCTTAAGGACTGAGAAAGGACAGGTGAAAGATGTAAAAGAACAGAGAGCACAAGCATGGTGGATACAGGGGGGCAGCACTGGTGAAGAGCAAGTTAGGTTTTAAAGAAAAAATAAAGTATTCCAAGACAGATTTTGTGAAAACAGGGTTCAAGTCAGACTGCTTTGTGAGGTTCACAAGTGACCTGGGGCTTTACATGGGGTTTAACTTCTTCAGCATCACATGATTTGGAGGAGAATCTAGAGAAGGTGCATGTAGAGAGAAATGAGCAAGAAGCTGCACACACAGACAGCACCTCCACTCGTCTGCAGTGTCCAGGAAGCATGAACAGGGCTGGCTGTGAGGAGGAGAAAGATCCAGAAAGGGAATTAGTTAAAGCTTTAAAGAGGATCCACTCTCCTCTGTGCTCTCCTGGTTACACAGCTGCCAACCTTTGAGTTCTTCTCACCTTAGAGAAGGAGCTTCGAAAACAAATGTCAACTGTTGGGGTTCCACAGATCTCAAGATCATGTACATTACAAAAGTGCGAAGAAAGAAATCAAAGCATTCTGTGATATAAACTAAACACTGCATTGACCAAACACTGCAAACCAGGAGTAGAGAGGGATGTGGAATAGTTAAACTTCCAGCAGGCATCACCAGATCATTGCATCACAATGACTGAGGCAGGGATTTAATGGGAAATACAGTAGGTGACAGCATCCACCACTGATGACCTCAACGGTGCATAAGGTGGGTGAATGAAAACTGCAGGAGGCACAGTGATGCTGGCTGTCTCGAGGATCTCTGACATTTTCTGTTTTGTCCACTTGCAAATGCAGGAACACAGATCTTGCACACAGTTAAAAAAAAATCTATGAAAGAAGTAAAATAAAATGGTTGCTGCAAACTCAGGAATGAATTCCAGCCCTGGAGAGGGGCAAGTGACTCTGGCTACAGAATCTGCAACAAGAACAATCCTAAGTTGAGGCCAGTGGGTTCATCATGGGGCAGTGGGTGGTTCTTTATAGCAACATAAATCAATGAATGCTTCTATTCAACAGCACAGAACTGGCTGGGGCAGCTGGGTAATGGTTCAGGCTGGCAACATTCATGGGGTTCCTTGAAAACTTAGAGATACACTTTGCTGGATCGGGGCCCAACATTTCTCATGCCTCCCTCCAAGCAAGTCAAAGCCAGACTGTTAGTTTGGCCCCTAGACTCACTGTTTGCCATGACTGACACTTCAGGTGCATTACTTTTTACTTTTTATTTTATTTTTTTCCCCTTCTCTGAAAGGTAGAGAGATGCCTGGGCATTGGAAGCTCTCTGCAGCATGCTGAGGAGACGTAACCTTCTTACCACGCTCCTGATCGCCTTACCATGGGCTCTTCTCCTAACCTTGTGGCATCAGTACCCAACCACCCGCTACCTCAGCCTGCTGAGAAGTAAGTGCAAGAGTTCTGCTGTCAGTGTGCTGGTGGTTGTGAAGACTGCTGGTGCAAAGCCTCGGTAGGAGGTGCTCCTTCATAAGAAGGGTTAAACAAAGACAAACTTGCCTGAAGGCCCCCTCAGGGTTTGCCTACAGCAGGCACATAAAGTATTCTTAAGAGTGCATTAAAGATGCACCTCAGGCTGGCTTTGGGGAGAAGATGCTGATGTGTTGAGTAGTGACTCCAGAAAGACAGAGAGGAGGCAGCACAGCAGTGATTAGTTCTCTAACACCTTTCTTCCCCTCCTTCCTTCCTTTTGTCCCAGAAGAGACAGATGAGAACGTGACCTCTAAAGCTCTCCTCAATGGTACATCTGCACTGAGAGAAGAAGGCTTCCCATCATGCACTCGGCAGCAGCAAAGCATAGGGTCAACACCTAAAGTCATCCAGAATTATGTGTACTCCAGGCCTCCTCCGTGGTCAGACACCTTGCCAACCATCTTTGTTATCACCCCTACCTACACCCGGCCAGTGCAAAAAGCTGAGCTGACCCGGCTGGCCAACACCTTCCTCCACGTGCAGAACCTGCACTGGGTGGTGGTGGAGGACTCTCCCCGGAGAACCAACCTGGTATCCAACCTGCTGGAGAAGGCAGGGCTCAACTTCACCCACCTCAATGTGGAGACACCCAAGAGTTTGAAGCTGGGACTGTCCTGGATCCCATCCCACACCCCAAGGGGGACACTGCAGAGGAACCTGGGGCTGCACTGGCTGAGGGACAGCTTCAGCAACACCGCACCGCCGGAAGGGGTAGTGTATTTTGCCGACGATGATAACACCTACAGCCTGGAGCTCTTTGAAGAGGTAAGAGCCCTAAAATTAAATGGTTTGCAAAGCCTCTTAAGGACAGGTGTCCTTGCAAAGACCTCTAGGATAGGGCTACCACGTGGACTTTTAGCATCAACTGGGAGACAAGGGCTCTGGCATGCTGCCTAGAGCCCTCCTCACCCAACCTGAACTTAGTGGGAGCGGGATATGGGGCAGATACAAACCTACAGTTATGCAAACCCAGTGGTCATGCTCTGAAGGGCTAAAAGAGCAAAGAGCACATCTGCCATGGTGGACACCACTGCACCAGCTCCTTTTTTTCCAGATTCCAGGGGATATATACTCCAAAATTTATAAATCTGCTCAGGGACAACTGACCTGATTTAAACAAGCACCAAAGACAAACTTCTGTCAAAGCATAAATCCACACTGTTGTAGGGCTGTGATGGGTAAGGGATGTTAGAAAAGATGACTGACTTTCTAATCCACCTTTTCTCCTTGGCTGCCCTTCTGTACTCTGAGTTCCAACCACCACAACAGGGCTGTGCCTCTGGGATTGCAGAAGCTTGCCCAGTTTTCTGCTGGAAACCTGGCTTTTGTGAGATGCCAAGTCTACTGTAAACTTGCAAAAACGATTATTCATTGAACTCCCTTGCCACCAATTTAAGCCAAACTGTACTACACCTCTTTGAAATTCAGAGTTATGCACCAGAACACATTTCCAGTCTTCAGGATTTTTTAGCTTTCTGCTAAGCTCATCCTTTCTTATTTCTTTCCAGGTCCTTTCTGACAGTTTCTGTAAAAGCCCACTCTTTTAGGCAGTAGCCATGAATGGAAAAACAAAAGGGGTGTGTGGGAGGGGGGTGGAATTTGCAGTAAATGAGGACAAAGTTGCACCATTCAAGGAGGGAGAATCTGGAATGAGTGGAGATGATAAGACGTAGCTAGAGGCCTGGTAGAAGTTGTGTTTGGAATTTATAAAAATCATAAAATTTTACCCCAAAAAATTAATAATTTTAAAAGTCCAGATGAAATGTGAAAACCCAAGGCTGTCCCTCTGAGGGACTGAACAGGCTCACCAAGTCTGGTGTTCAGAGAAAGAATATGCCCTAACAGCCCTGGTGGCTGTGCAAGCTGTAGCTTTTCAAGCAGTAGCACGGGTGAGGAAGAGCTCGGTGCTGCTTAGAGCTGTGTGATTTTGTGGGAAGTCAACAGGGCAAGACAAGTGCCAAGGCCTGTGCCAACCTCATGAGTTTCGACCAGGCCAAGTGCAAGGTCCTGCATCTGGGTCGGGGCAATCCCAGGCACAACTCCAGACTGGACAGAGAGTGGCTCCAGAGGAGCCCCGAGGAGAAGGACTGGGGAGTGCNGCGCACCTTTCCTACGTAGACAGGCTGAGAGAGTTGGGGCTGTTGGGCCTGGAGAAGAGGAGGCTCCGGGGAGACCTTCTAGTGGTCTGCCAGTACCTCAAGGGGGCCTACAAGAAAGATGGGGAGAGGCTGTTCAGTAGGGCCTGTTGTGACAGGACAAGGGGTGATGGTTTCAAAATAGAGGGAGGGAGATTTAGATTGGATATTAGAAAAAAGTTCTCCAGGGATGGGGCATCCATGGTGGATTCCCCATCCCTGGAGACGTTCAAGGCCAGGTTGGATGAGGCCCTGAGCAACCTGATGTAGTTGGGGGTGTCCCTGCTTCTTGTAGGGGGGTTGGACTAGATGACCTCTGGGAGTCGCTTCCAACTCTAATCATTCTATGATTCTATGAAAGCAGAGGATGGGTTGGGACAAACCTCACAGGATTGAATTGTGACAGAGCTGATTCTTTCTGGCACACAGATGCGCTACACGAGGAGGGTGTCAGTCTGGCCGGTGGCTTTCGTTGGGGGGCTGCGATATGAATCCCCAAAAGTGAGCCCAGCAGGGAAGGTGGTGGGCTGGAAAACCGTCTTTGACCCCAACCGTCCCTTTGCTATTGATATGGCTGGATTTGCTATCAGCATCAAGCTGATCTTGGAGAAGCCTCAGGCCAGTTTCAAGCTAGAGGGAGTTAAAGGCGGCTACCAAGAAACCAGTCTGCTGAAGGATCTAGTGACAATGGATGGGCTGGAGCCCAAAGCAGCCAACTGCACAAAGGTGAGTAGGACAAGAGACCTTGAAGATACATTCTCATTGCAATGTCCTGGATGGTTTTGTGGCCTGCTGCCATGGTCCTCCACCTTCCACAGTGCTGGGACAGACAGTAAGAGCCTACCAAATGCTTTTCAGATGTGAATCTCATAGAGGAACCATCAGTGCTATGCACCCTAAGTGGGCTAATAAGAGCCTCAGCCATACAATTCACATCCAGATTGCTCCTCCAAAATCCAGGAGGATTGGCAGAGGGATCAGTCTGGGTTTTCAGTCCAGAATGATCCCTCCACCTTGTCACTCTTTCACTCACCTTTGAAGTCTCTCTCAGGTTCAAAACCTAAGTCACATGCTTCAAACTGCTGTGAGCTCTGGGTTGCAGAGGATCCCACTCGATCTCTTGGTGTTTCCATGACATCCACAATGCCTGAACAATTTGTGATTCCCTCTAGGTGTTGGTCTGGCACACAAGAACTGAAAGGCCCACCCTGGTTAACGAAGGCAAGCGTGGATTTACAGACCCCAGAGTAGAGGTGTAAGCAGAGAGTCAGCTCCAGGCTGTGAGTACCCTTGTCTTTATTGGTTTTGGCAAGGCAAATAATCTGCACCTGTCTCCTCATTTATGTTGTTATTTCCTCAAATTGTGCATATATGATTGTCCTGGTAACTCCTTTATCATGCCACTCTGTGCACAGGAAGTATGTCCTCATTTTTGCCCACTTACAGTCTTGATTTTATACTCATTCAAGCCTCCTTGCAGCCCACATGGAAGCTTTGCCTGTGTACAGCTGGAGAGAGGAGTGGCAGAGGAATCCCATGGTTTCACTCAGGGACAATGACAAGCCAAATTCCTTGCTCCCCTATGTCTGCCAGCTCCAAACTCTCTTCAGTGTGGGAGCTGTCCTACAGTGTGTATAAAGAAATCACACTCCTGCAGACGAGATTTTCTCCACCAGCCCCACCACTTCTGCAGGTGTCCACCTTCAATTTTTAGCTTGCATGGACAGCTGTGGTGTAGCTGCAGAAGGAAAAGTCTGATGCAACACTCAGATGATCTGAAGAAAAGGAACCAGCAAGGAGCAACTGACACAGACTCTTACAGAGTCTGTGGGGCTCAGCACCAACATTACCAGAGCTAGGGATACATCTGCTGCTGAGAAATAGTGATGGCATGATGAATATCTTTGTGGTCCACAGAGCCACGTTCTGCAGCAGGAGGGAGGACTGTGGCAACCACCACAGGTGAGGACAGGAATGTATCACAGATCAGTGATGTGTGCTTAGAAACAGAGTGTGATGGAGAACAGGCTCCAGAGGAGCTATGATCTCCCCTGCCTGCTGCCATGCCCTCTGATCCCCATGTCTGCCCTTGGCAGATTCCTAACCCAGAAGTCCCAAGAGAGTAAAAGTCTCCAATTTTGGAGTACCCATCTCTTTCTGGAATGACTCATATCTGCGTCAGGATACAGGATGATGAGTGACTTACTCCTGCTTTGGAAGATATTCTGGGGCTGCTTTCAGTCCTGACCCCAATATCCACTCCAGCTCAACTCCACCAGCAGAAATAAAACCAGCAGCTTTTATACAGGCAGTCATGAGTATTTCAACCCCTGCCCTGATCTCCTGTGTGCATTACTAGTAGCTGCACACAGCAGTCCCACATCATCTCATCCTCTCTGAGTGACAGCCATGCAAAGAGTGTAAAGCCATCCCAGCACCTGCAGACCCAGCAGTGATGGGAAGGATGTGAGTCAGTTGCCTAAACACAGACACCTGGTGCCACCATAGGGACCCTGGGGTAGCCTGAGTGGCCCCCCCATAGGGCACAAACTCTGTACCATGTCTGTCAGCTTTGCATTAATATCTCAGATACCCTAGAAGCCCATGAATGATGCTATACATTCATGCTTAGGCAGCAGCCCCTCTTTTAACCCATGCTTCTGCGAAACCCACAAGCAGGAACAAGCATTTTACATGCCCACCCTTGCAGTAGGATGAAGCTGTGATTGCCCAAGCTCTGGTCACAAGGAGAGAGAATCCAGTTAACTGCTCAGGAGGTACCACTTTATTAAGGAAGAGCAGGTGTATAAAGCCAGAGAGATTAGCCCTGCCTTGACTACTCATCAGAGAAAGGGTTAACTGTTCTGCTACTGACTGTCAGTGTATCAATGGATGGGGGGGTTTTGTCCTCATCCTCTCTCCACTCAGCCATCCTGCATGAGGAATGCCACACACCTCGTATGGATTCTCAAGGGAATGGCTCCCAGTAAGCCATTTGTTGTGGGAAAGGGAAGCAACCAGTCTGAGAGATCAAGGCACCACCATTCATTCAGGACTGGGGAGGAACTACCCCAGGGACCAGTATAGGTTGGGGACTGACCTGTTGGAGAGCAGTGCAGGTGAGAGGGACCTGGGGGTCCTGAGGGACAGCAGGATGACCATGAGCCAGCAGTGTGCCCTCATGGCCAAGAAGGCCAATGGCAACCTGGGGTGGATTAGAAAGGGGGTGGCTAGTAGATCCAGAGGGGTCCTTCTCCCCCTCTACTCTGCCCTGGTGAGACCTCACCTGGAGTATTGTGTCCAGTTCTGGGCCCCTCTGTTCCAGAAAGACATACGAAGCAGGAAGAGAGTCCAGAGCGGGGACACTAAGGTGATGGAGTGGAACATNAAGAGAATTCCTAAAGCTTACTTCCTAGGTGCTTTCAACCCAGCTCTGAAGATTTTGAAGGAACATTCCTTGCATTAGCAAAGAATTTGCCCACAACCCCTTTTGCACCAGTGTCTGCCACGTGAGGTGGCTGCTCTGACCTGCCAGGTGGGCAGCTGGCATTCACTCCAGGAGACACCTGCAAGGTAAACTGCTTGACTGGCCTGGCTAGCAAAATCATCAGATTGCCCACAAACTCACCTTAAAGTTTTAAATTGAGATCTCTGCTGATGACTACAGTGAGATTTGGAGATCCTTAACATCACAGTTGCTGAGCTTCAGAACCTTGACAGACATGATCTAGATAAGGCAGTGCTGAGAAGAGAAAAAAAAAAAACACAAAAGAGGCAAAATTGCTCCCCTGAGGATGTTCTGTTCTAAGATAAAATAGGGAGAATATTTCTGTCTTTCTCTCCTGGCACTTTGTCCTTGTTGAGGAGCAGATCCTCAACCTCTTTCCCCTTTAACGCCTGCTGCTGTGAGCCAGGCAGACATGGCTTGATTCAGGAGTTGGTGGCCTGTGAACCCCTAGTTAGACCATCTGCTGACCATGCAAACTGTGAAGATTGGGCTTCAACAAGTTCTGCAGAAACAGCCATTGTTTTTGTGTCAGATGGAGTCTACTCTCTCCCTTGCCCACGCTCCCACCACCCTTGCTGCACCCAGCTGAACCATGGCAGTGTTTATGAGACTGAAGGAGAAGACTCTACTCATGCAACAAACTGAAGCAGATCTTCAAAGGAGGGGGAGGGAGGAGGGGGAGGGGGCAATAATATACATGTCAGGGTTTTGCTTTTCATGAGAAACAACAAAAAAGGAAAAGAAGAGCTGAGCATTTTAAAAAAAAGGAAAGTGGGGTTTTTTTCTTCAGTAGAAATTCTGCTTTTTATTTGCTGCCCTGAGAACCACTATGCAGGATCCGAGTTGTGCTGGGATTGAGGATCAGGGCTGAGACCCTCAGCAACTTCCCCAACCTTCTCATGCAAAATGGAGAAGCAGAAGGGATAAAAAGGGGGTCTCTGAGCCCATCTTCAGCTGAGCAAAGGCTTTCACCGTGGAGAATGTCTGTAAACCTGGTCTCTGAGAGACACTGTGGGCACATGCACAGTAGAAAGGGCAATGGGGGGATGGTGGAAGCCCTTGGGATTGTATTGCAGCAGGGTCCACAGAGCAAACCAGAAGCTATCACAGCCTATGACCCTGCTGACTGTATTGAAACCCCCTCAAAACACAGGCTTTGGCTTCAGAGAGCAGGAGACAGAAACTAATTTCCCTTTGTATTTTTCTTTGTTAAAGCCCTGAAAATTATTGCTCAAGACTGGTGTTATAAGAGCTACCTGTTCTTCCTGCTAACAGCTCTCACAGCAGAGCATCTGAGGAAGAAAGTTTCTTAGGACTCCTGACACCTGTGATATAGGAAACAGGAAAGAAGTTCACCTGCATTTCAGAGCATCCTGAGAGATGGAAGAGGGATCCTCAGGTCTCCTCCTCCTGCTCTTTCTTGAAAAAAAAATATATCAGAGAGGTTAAAATAATGATTTTATGGGGAGAAAAAAAAAACCCAAACACTTTAAAAAATGTTTTCTAATTAATAAAATATTCCAGCTAGAACTGTGCAGTGCAGATAGAACAAGCAGCTCTTCAGCCCTGTTGCAGCCCAAAACTGTGTATAGTGTGGCTGAGGAACCTGCATGCCTGGTGTCTAACCGAGCCAGGGGACAGCCTTGTTGGAAACGTGTCCCCATCCCTGTTGTCCTGGGTGTACTACAGACACCTCTGCCTCCTTCTTACCTTACCTTGTGTTTGTTTTGACAGAGGCAGTGGGCAGAGATCCCTCCCAGAAGTTTGTCAGCAAAGACAGCAGCTGCTTGCTCCGCCTGTTCCTCTCGTCCCTCTGCACCCACCGCCGGAGGACGATAAACACCCCCAAACATCAGCTTCCACTGCCTGAAAGGTGGTAACAAGCAGGGACAAAGCTGATGTGGTTGTGCCCTGCGATCCTACAGCTCTTCACCTTTGACTTCATGCACTGGTTCCAGTTCCTGGGAGAGGAAGGCTTCCCTTCCTCTGCAGGCTCCGTGGTTTTAACCATTCGTTAAATTTATTAGAAGCGAGCTCCGTACCCGGCTGTGCCAGCACAGAGGCTGAAATCCAGGACAGGTGTGGGTGCCTCTGAAGAACCCTCCTGGCATATAGTGAAACCTGAACTTAAATACAGCAGCTGTGAGTTGCAGTATCTCGTGGGTGGGAGTTTTCTCAAAAGCACAAATTGTGGACCTGTTGTCCTGAGGCTGATATGCTCTCAAAAAAACACCTTAAAAACAAAGATATCTTGAGAGAGGCTCTCCCTCTGAAGGATGCACTCAGATACCTACATGGATGGGTTTTCAGTGTTAGGGAGGGAGCTGTGCTGAAGCACCTCATTTGGGGTTTAGGAGTTCAGAAGAGACCTGGTGCCTCAGCTGAGAACTTGAATGCCCTCACTTAAGGTTGTTTTGGAAAACGCCATCCCAGATCCCAGGCCCAGAGCCCTTTGGATAAGGTTCCTCTCATGCTCAGGGAGAGCTGACAGGTACTGCACATCAAAGACCATGCCTCCACATCTCGCTGCAGAGACCAGGAAGCAGGGGCAAAGATGGGTGGAATCACAAGTCTTGTTCCTAGCCTGGAACCCTGCCCCAGCACCATCAGGCACTCCAGTAGCCTCAAATCACACCTACAGACCTGCTTCCTAGGCCTCCAGAGGGGAAGACACCTCTCTGGGGTGGAGGTGGGTGAGAAGTGCTCAGAGAAGAACCCTCAGTTTGTACTCATCTCCTGTAATAATGTCAGGGAATCATCTGGAAACATGCCTTCAGCACACAGATGACAACTGAAATAGCTGAAATGTGACAAGGTTTCCCAGTTGAGCTTTGAAAGGCACTGTGAAGAGAGAGGAGACTGTGTCATGTGGAAGGGTTTCCCTTTCCCTCAAGAAAACAGGAAGACAGCCAGGTGGAAGGCAGCCCACAAAGCAGGAGGTGGCAAATGAGGACCAAAGGAAGGATGCACTGGATTAAAAGCACAAGTGTCGGTACCACGTGTGTGCGTGGGGAGTGGTGTCGCTGTGACTTTTCCAGGAAGATTCTTCAAATGACCCAGAAACCCCTCTGAGCATATCCTGAAAATCATGAGAAATAAGGCTTTAGGCATTCAAAACACATCAAGATTTTCACAGCTGGGGGGAAAAGTTAAGAGCAATTGAATCATCCCCCTCCCCTGGCAAATTCTAGGCTGGCTGGAAACTTATTTATTTGTTGATTTATTTATACTAGAATTCTTCTTTGCCTTGTTTAGTTCTGGGTTTTTAGCTTAGATCACCTGACATGTTCATGAGGAGGGAATATTTCACCCCTTGCCCCAGAACAGTAGATCTTGGTGTTCACCAATGAATGTTGAATGTTCTGCTCCCCCTGGGGTTTCTTTATAACGGTGTCTTAAACTGGCAAATCAGGAACACAGCAAGGAGGGGAGTACAGTGAAAGGAATCACAGTTCCTTTATGTCATGGGTGGTGGCACTCAGTTTCTGGCTCTCAAACAATCCTAGCAAAGCAAAAACACGTGCAAAGGAGTGCCTCACTCAGCAGATAGGTTGTCCCCATGAGATCCCAGGAAGCCTCCATGAAGAGTATGATATGCTTTGAAGGGTATCTGAGAGGGGGAGTCCCCCATGTTCCCTCAAATGGGGATGGAACAGCCATGCATCCTGCTATGCATGTGCTTAGTGAGGCTTAGGCCAGGGTCTTTCTGGATGAACATAACCGGCCTACAAGGTTGTCCCTGACACCTGTCTCATCATGCAGAACTACTGAATGGGCCATGAATACTGTGTCTCCTCTGGACCCTAAGAAGGTCTTTACAGAGCAAGGCCAGGCATACTGGCATGCTAGATAGCATGAAGGAAGCCCAGTGTCCACAAAACTCTTTTATTCTCCATTTCTCAGAGCTTTGTGAGCTGTCCTGTGCAGCAGGTAACAGGCCTTGCACTCCAGTGGCCTTGGCTAACCCATCTTGTCACCTGGTAGGTAGTTTCAATGCTTCCACGTGGCATTAAATCAAGATTAAATCCCCTTATTTGTGGTTTCAGTGAATGAGTGAGATTTATGATCTTCCATTTTCTCCTCTGAGATGGGCAGGGTTTCTGCCCATATGAACAGGAGGGGATGTGGTGATTAATTCCCTGGCACAGGGTTTTGGCACTGAAGGGGTGTTGTTTGTAGCAAGGATCTATTCCCATTGCAAAAGATAACCCCACTTACACGTTTTCAGAGAGTTTTCCTCTCAGCATCCCTGTAAGAAAGCAAAACTATTATTCCAACTGGTGACCTGGATTCCAGTGATATGCTCTATGCTGTCAGTTCAATGCCAGAGTCTGCTCTCAAGACCAGCCTTATTGCACCATCTCCCTTCTTTCCCCAGCCTGGCCCTGTGGAGGGGAGTTTCTGTGAATCAAGAAAGTCTGTCAGTCACTAAATTTTGCAGGGACAGCTGATATTCCAGGCTAGCAGACATTTGGACCTGTTCAGCACAAATACTCTTTTTCCCTGTAGAAAGGATGGCTGCTGGCCAAGGTGTATCTGCTAGGGGTAGGTGAGTAGTAGACACCACAGGTTATGGTGGCTGTTGGCAGAGCTGGGTGGGAGATCCCAGGAGTGGAGCAGCAGTCAGAGTTATGGGCTTCAAGGAAAGTGAATTCAGTGAATGTGATGGGAAAGGGAAACCACAGATCAAGGCTGAGGTGTTTAAAGAGAAGGCATCCCAGTGTCTGGTTTTTTACTAGCATATTAGCATCTGATATTCATGTTCTCTGAGATTCATCCAATTCACCAACCAATGAATACTACTAACATTTCCTGTTGCAGAAAATACTGTTGATGAAGGAAACAGAATGTCAAGAAAGTACTTTTTAATGGTTATTTATTTATATTGAATGGTACAAGAGCGTTATTAAATATTATGTGAACAGTATGATACGGCACCTTTGTCTTGTCTTGCATCATAGGTGCTTACACCTTCTCTGGGAAAACATTGTGGGCTCTCTAAGGGAGAACACATCTCTTTAGTTGTTCTCATTTCAAAAGTACACACTTCAGTCTCCATCTGGCCTTGCTACAAGAGAAATTCAAGCAAAACCATTTCAGGCCCCTGAAATCAGGTCCCTGGAACTGGTGCCTGCATTCTGGTGATAGAGGAAGGAGCCAGGAGGAGGCAGGAGAATATAGGCTAACTAAACTCTGTAGTCTCGTGGCATCTCTGTCATTTTGGTGACTATCCCTGCTGAGGCTGCT
Source organism: Heliornis fulica (assembly GCA_013399135.1). Classification (NCBI taxonomy): domain Eukaryota; kingdom Metazoa; phylum Chordata; class Aves; order Gruiformes; family Heliornithidae; genus Heliornis; species Heliornis fulica. The sequence goes on from VXBZ01009386.1 coordinate 565,506, forward strand.
CTGCAAAGATGCTGACCACAGCTCAGAAGGGAGTGGTGGTCAAAACACCGGGCAGGCAGTCAGTGCTTCATCACAAGGGGAAGGGAAAAGGTGCCACAAGCTGTCTCAGTGAAATGGCAAGCCTCATTGCATGGTCATCCTAAACAAGTGGCTGCTGGCAGTGCACAGGATGCCTGATTTCTGTGAAGGTCTGGTGGGTGACAGTGAGGTCTGCTCTGCAGGGGCACCTTATTCACTCAAGGTGTGTTGGGCCAAGCAGCTCCTGAACACTGTCCTCCCCCTGGGACAAGGAAGGACAAGCTCTCCTGGAAGTATGGTAAGATCTCCCACAGGAATGTGGTACCAAAATGTCTCCAAAATGCTTCTGGAGGCCATGAAACCTCTCAAGAGATGTTTTTCAACTTCCTTCCTTCCAGAAGAGGATCATTTCCTTAGGACATCATGTGATGGGAAGCAGGGGAGGGCAGTAGCTTGTGGCCCTTTGCAATACACCCCACTGCATCTTCTGGGGAAAGAGGAAGCACCCAGGAGCAGCACCATGAGGGTAAAGAAGTGCAGGCTAAGGCATTACAATGTCTAGTCTTCCTAACCAACCACATGATGTTTAAGTCCCTGCTTCTGTCAAGCCACATAAGCTACAACCCACTGGGTAAAAGATATGAATTCTCATTGGGGCACTAAATGTCAGTTAGAGAAACAGCTCTAGTGTCTTGATTCTTCCCTCTCTCTTCAGACTGTAGGAGAATGGGTGGCCCTATTTGACAGGAGCCCACTGTTAGCTACTCCACAAACCTGGGAGAAGTCAGTAGACCCAGGTTCTGTTCCTAGTGCTCTCACTGATTTAGTCTGTCATTTGGTCAAGGTATGTGACATCAGCCCTTGACATCAGCTGTCTGGGTTTTTTTCAGCAACAATGGACCCACCCTCTCAGAAACAAGGAAGCACTTTTAAGTATCTTTTGTCTAAGTGTTGCTTTAAATTTAGCATACTAGAGTACAAGCCAAGTCCATACCTGTGTAAGAAAAAAACACACTCACAGAGGTATTGCCTAAAATGCAATGTGAGGTTTGCAAGACAAGAAAGGCTGAGAAAGAACTGCTGTGGCCAAAGGTACCTGAAACCTCCACCCCTCTTGGAAAAACAGTCACCCCTCAAAAAAGAGTGGCAGCTCTGCTTGGCTGTAGTGGCTGAAAGTCTCTACAATGCCTGTACAAGGACTCAGGCTGCCTTTTTCTTCCCTTGATAGAAACCCTGAGTACTGGGAGGGCAGTAGGTAAGACATATTGACCAATGCTGCATAAGCACCCTGCTTGGTATCACTCTGTTACACCAGCACCCTGTTCCTCCCCTCCTTGGTCTCCTCATTTTCAAGGCCACACTTCCCAGCCAGTCTGCTGTGTTTTCAACAGGGATCTAGTGCAGGCCCCAGGAGACCAGGCATGGAAGAGAAGGGGAAAGAGAAAGTGGAAGCAAGAATGAATCTTATTAAATGGAGCGAGGTACATCTCTCAGTCTCTCATCACATTTGGGGTTGATTGGAGGTGAATTTGCACTTTGAAGGAGGGGAAACCTTCTCCCCTGGGACAATCCAGAGGCTCTTGCAACAAACTTAATTTCAAGCTCTGTTGAAGATGGTGTCTTTTTTTTTTTTCTTTTTAATGCATTCAATTTAATTTCTCAGACAGACATGTGAAAATGAGAAAGGCAGACCTTTGACTGTGAAGATAGCCTGGTACCTGCTTCTTACAGATCCAGCCTCACATTGTTTTCCTCCATCACTGCCCTCAATAAATCTGTGCACAAGGGTTGCTAAAATGCCCTCCACCTCCCTTCCACGCTTCAGTGGAGACAGGTAATTTTTAATTTTTTTTTTTTGTAAGCAATCCAACTCAATTTTAATTCAAAACACAACCCAGCTCTCCACAGGAGCACTGTGACCTTGAAAAGGCCTGGACCTGCTGAAGCCCTGAAGTTCTATCTGTAATCCTTCTCCCAGCCTGTACTTGTCTGATCTCTTGGGAGGAAAGGACTCAGGGTGGTTTCTGATTCACCCATTTTGGTGATGATGGCTGAAGGGGGAGAAGAGGAACTGCATTTGGTTTTGGAAGGCTCCTGAGGTGCCCTTGGGCTCCTCTGCAGTTGATGTGGCTACTTGTGGCTACTATGTCTTCCAGCATATATACATGCAGGTGAAAATACAGCTTGGGGCAGGCTGTTGCCTTTCCAGCTGACCTGCTTCTTATGCCCAGAAACTGACACAGGGTGACAATTTTTACACCTAAGCCCAGACTGCCAGAAAGTTAGCGGGGCTGCCAGCACAGGGCAGCTCCAGCAGCTGCAGGGTTCCTTGCTGCCTACAAGACAGATGGAGGCAGACTGGCCTTGCCCAAGTTATTCCTACATCACAATTTCCTACTGTGACCCAAGGGAGGACTGCAAGCAAAGCATAAAGTAGTACCAGGCTCTAGAACAACTGCTATCTGCTACCCCAGGTCATACCACAAAAATCTTGGTTCCTCTGTTTGCTTCACAGTTGACACAGATTAATATTTCTCTGTCTGGGTCATTGTGCTTGCCACAACTTTCAGCAGAACAGTTGCTTTTGGTTTAAGGTGGGGAGGGCCAGCAGGGTGGGTTTGCTCTGGTTGTGGGGGAAATGGCACAGGGAGAACGTAAACGGTAGAGATGTGCGTCAGTGTGCAAGAAAAGCCATCTTTGCAGAAGCACCATCGGGTTGGCTTCAATAAAGCAAGACTTTGCCCAGGCAAAAGGAATGTAAAACACGTGTTTTTTTATTAAAAAAAAAATAATTAAAATTACACGGGAAATGATGACAAATTACATGTAGGCCTTAAGCAATCCGTGGAAACTGAATAATGGCTTGTTGTCAGCAGAATGACTGAGGCTGAGTTTCCTATAGACACATCCCTTACACCATAGTCCAGCTCTGAAACACAAGTGCTCCCAGCTCCCCATATAAATGCCATCAGCCTCTCCTGTGGCGTTCTCCCCATGCCACCCTGTATGGAGGGCAAGCAGCAGCACGTGTTTCACCCAGTTCAGGGCCAGGCTGATGGGCCAGCACATGGGAGCTGACTGCTACTCCTTGGAGTAGGGCGGGAGGCTGAGCAAAGGGTGCGTGCCCCATCTCGAGGGCACAAATCCCCTTCTGACTCCTCTCCTCCATGCAAACCCAGCCACTGACTTTTCTCCCAAGCCTTGTAGGAATCTGGTATCTGTGAGGCTTCTCTTCCTGGGCCAAATTCAGGTGAAGCTGGTCAACACACTGGGCATATGCGTTCTGAGGGCGGGCAAGCGGACTGACAGCACAATCCCATGAAGAAATCAGCCAACAGATGGGCGACAGCCAGATTTGCGAGGGTGCCGAGGCCATGACAAGAGGTCCCTCACTGGGAGGAGGTCCCTCACAGGAGGCTACGCTGCTTGGTGCCCTTCAGGCGCGGGCAGACACTAGTGCATTCGCTTCAGTTTCTTCTGCAATACGCCATTCAGAGCCGCGCTGTGGGCTGAGAGACGAGAGTCGCAGGCGACCCTACTCCTCTGCCCTCCGCCTCACACCGGCCACCTCCGGCAGCGGGCCCTACAGCGGCGGGAGCTGCGGGGTACGGAGAACTACATCTCCCAGCATGCAGCAGGGCGACACAGCCCGCCGAGATCCGCCCTGTCCCGCTTTGCATGCTGGGAGTTGTAGTCTTCCCGGAAAGCGGCTGGGAGAGCGGCGTTTGCGCCTGGGCTCCTCCGCATGCGAACCGCGGGGGTGGTTGCGTGGCGGTTGGGGGTGAGGGTGGTCTCGTCCTCAGCCCGGGACGGGATGGGCCTGGTTCAGCTTGTAACTCCCACCGAGCCTCCCAGCAGTTCGGCCTTCATCCGCTCCGTCCCCGGAGCTCCGTTCTGGCGGAGCCGGCCGGGCGTGTTTCCTGCGGTTTGCTCCGCCTCAGAGAGCCTGTCCCACCACACGGGGTAGGCGCAAGGGGCGGCCCGGTGCGCCTGTGCCGCTGCCTGAGGGCCTGGGGTGCCGCTATCCCCGCGGTCCCCCTGCTGCGGGTAGGGCTCGGAGAGCTTCTCTCTCCGTCAGTTTCACCGTGCCGAGTGTGGCGGGAAGGGGCTGTTTGACTCGAACCGAGAAGGTCAAGCCGCCGCCTCAGAAAGTTTGAAGAGGAGGAAGAGGAAGGTGTTTCCTGCGCAGCGATGTAGCAGCCCTGGACGTTGGGCGGCAGCTCGGCTCCTCACCGGCCGGGCACCAGAGCATGGGCTAGAGGCGATGTCCCTCTGGCGCGCCGAGAGTCGCTGTTTTCTGCTGTTCCTGCTCTTCTCCCAAGCAGTGTTTCTCCTGATCCTGTACCGAGGGGGACCTTCAAACGTCTTCCGTGGGTTTTTAGAGCCGCGTCAGGTTCTGGATTACTCCAAAACTCACGATGTGTATACGAACCTCAGCTTGTTTACCCGGGCTCTTGACGAGGAAACTATGCCGTACTGCTCGGCCCAGTCACCCATATTCGGTACGTACGACCCCGCGGCGCCGGTGCGTGGTGTGTGGTAACGCCGGGCGCTTCGCGAACCGTGAGCCGTGTGCTTGCCACGGCGTTACACGGTGTAGTACGCTGACAGAGCTTTCTGGTGTTGTCTTTATGGAAGCAAGTGGTTTGATCTAAAACCTGCCAGCGTTAAGGATTCGGCGGCATAAGGGCTGTGGAACAAGAGTGAAAACAGGGTGGTGTTAATTTAATACCAGTAGAGTAACTCCCGAGTTCTTTGTCTTGGCCTTTTATCAAGCCTGTAGTCCAATACACATTGGTTGAGTTGGCTTTAAATATTATTTTCATGAGAATATAGCTTGGCACCTTGCTCTCTGTATGCCTGTGATTGTTACGTGTCTTTTGTTATGGCTTAGAAACTTAACAAGTTAATTTGTATTTACACTGTGACCGGGTCAGAGCTGGTCTTGGAGGCAGCGTTAACCCGTTACTACACTACAAAAACAGTTGCGAAATGTAAAGTAAATAAACAAAGCAAGTTTATTGGTAGAAAAGTGGCTTGTATCTGGCAATAAGAAGTCCATGCCACTCAGGCAGCTAAGAAGGATGGCTGGCTGGGTGAGTTCTGTGAGTATGTGCTACTATCTGGCTTGGGGATGCCTACTCCTTGGAGTAAGCAACCCTTTCTGTTTTTCTGCATTGCATGAAAACTCCAGGACTAAGTTATGTGTTACATGTCTTAACGTGAAACACATGTAAGACATGTTTCACATGTAAGATCTCCATGTGCTGAAACACATGTAAGACGTGTTTCAGCACATGGAGATCTCGTGTGTAACTTAGTCCTGGAGCACTACTCGGTGGTTGTCCTGGTGTTCCAGGAGAGCTGATCACCGCATGCAGAGAACAAGAGCAAATGTCTGACCTGTGTTCACAGGTGAAAGTATTGCTGCTGTGGCTAATCCTGTGTGAAGTTGCTTACTGAGGTTAGAGAGCACTGCTGAGACACTTAGGATGAGCCTTTTTAAACTGGAGTCTTCAAATGATCATTGTTCTTCGTGGAAGTTTTCTTCCTTCCTCTGTTGCTGAAGTTAAATGAAATACGTGCAATATGTATGATGAAATTTTATTATAACTTTTGGAACTGAGCTTTCGCATTTCTCCTGGAAACAGCCTTACTCTGTAAATTCTAAAGTACTAATAGCACTGAACTTAAATGCACAGGTGGCAGTTGTCTTAGTGTAGTCTCTGCTCATCACTCACAACAACCCATCATCAGTTTACTTCAGGGAAGCTAGTTACATGTTTCCAAATTAGTTGTTTTATTTAGAAAGTGCACCAGAGGTGTCCCTGCACCTTGCTCATCTCCAGTAGTGATGAAAATCTGCCGTCCTCAAAGAGACAAATAAGAAAGCTTTCCTCTCAAAAAAAAAACAAAACCCAAACCCAAAAAAAGCAAACCAAAACAAACAAAAAAAACCCCAAACAAAAAACCCCAAACAACCAAGCAAACCCATGTGTAATTCTGTGCAGCCTGCCTATAAACCATCAGTTAAGCAAGAGTAGTGATGTCTATAGAGAAAGCAGATGCAGAGTAAAATGACAGCAATCAATGCCCTTAGATCTGTGAAATCTTTTTAAGGCCTCTTCTACCCATTCCTGAGAGTGCAGAGAACAGAGAGGATTGGTCTGCATGTGGTGCTTCAGAGCTAAAATGAAAACATGATGTTAGTTACAGACAGAAAAAAACACTAAGTTGACTGAGAAAGTAAAAAGAAAAGAATACCAGGCAAAGTAATTGTGGAAGTTTGGCTGCATAAAAAATCAGGAGTTGAGTATCATTGTTGCTGTGAAACACAAGTCATTTGGAGCACTGATACGGATTCAGCTGAAGAAAAACAAGCCCTGTGCTACAGTTTAACTTGTAACCAGTGATATTTGCCTTCAAATATAAGAAGTAAATTATTTCTTCTGCTATTAGTGTATGCCAGCCTCTTCTCAGTGGTTGGGTTGTGGTGGGTTTTTTACCTAAGAAATGCACACTAATCTGCAAGGTGGTTGCCCTTTGTTTTGGAAGTGATGGGCACATATGAATAGGTATATAAATGCTATATCAATGCCATGATTGGTGGTTATCTTCTCTCGTGGGACTGATCTCTCTTGGAAGCATTATATCTGAGAGAATGATGCCTGTTAATGTTAATTTTATAAACTCCATTAAATGAGATTTCAAATCAATTCTTGAGGACTCCAGTCTCCAATTCAGAGCTGGTAATAAGTCACCGTGTCCGCTCTGAAGCGTGTTAAAGTAACTGGAGGAGTGCCAAATGGCTTAAATGGTTTCTGCATCAGGGCTTTTACAAACTGCAGCACTTTTTTTCCACTTATCTCTATAGCAGATCATTTTGATAACTGTTTGAATGTAAGATCAGCTTGCAGCTCATCTGTCTTTTTCCTGTCTCCTGAATCTACAGCCTCTTGGCTCTTCCAGGGCTGGAGAGTAAGTATTAAAGTATAACTGCTGAACATCTCTGCCTTGAAGGAACCAGATTCTTGTTGAGTAATGTCTTTAATACTTTGTGGTGTCCATGGAACCTTTTGTGACCAACAACTTAAAGCATTGTACTAGATGAGATAGTATCTTCATTAATATTATTAAGAAGTTTCTCAACTTCCCATAAAGGCTGTCTAGATACAAGTTGCCTGTTTCATCCTCCTTTGTTTTTGGAAAAAGCAAAATGTGGAAGAGTTGTGCTTATTCAGCTCTAACAAAGTAGCATTTAAATTCAAACTCTGACTTCTTCACACTGCATGTAAGATGTACTGTTTTAGTTCATCATTTCCTCTTGCCAGGGAGAAGCTTGATGCTGAAGACTCAGATTAAAAAAAAATTAAATAAATTAGAAGTTACCTTATTTTGTGCATGGTATTTCCTGAACAAGTTGGTCAGGCCCTTGAGGACTTAAGTAGTTGAAGGTTCTGTCTGTAACTCTGCTGTTTATGATTTGCTCGTGCTATGGAAGAATTTTTTTTTTCCCAAGCCCTTCTTACAGTGTTTACTCCCTTTCACTCCCATCTGTCATAACCTTTTCATGAGTGGGACCATCTGTCATGGTAATGAGCAGCTCCTGCTATGTTTTCTAATGGATGCTCTCCTGCTGGAATCGCTTCTCTTGGGTTTAAAGAGAGGTTAAGATGGTGGTAATGCTGAGAGGTATTTTCAGTCACAGACAAAGCAGCCTTGTGTTCTGTCATTAGAAACTGGTGCTTAAATTAAGGCTGTTGATCAGCTTTTTTTGCTTTTTTGCTTTTTTTTTCCTTTCATTCAGATTGCTCTGGAGTTACACAAATGTGACTCTGAGCGTGCTGTGTTGTGCTGCACTTTCTCATTGAGGTACTCATCCGTGCTACTGTTCCCATTTGTTTAGCTTGTTCTGGTTGAACTCAAGTAATCCTATCTATTAACTCTAAATGTGTAGCAGGGGGATTAGAAGTCATGTAGTTTCTTTCTTAAGGTGGGATAGGTCTGGTCAAAATCAGTAGATCCCCCAGTAGTCAAATGTGTGGCCTAGGAGGTAAAGCAAGCCAAGAGACAGAATTTAGCTTGTAGCCTAGAGAGCCCTAGATTCAAAGCTCTGCAGTGGGATTCTTTGCTTCTTTCCTACTGAGGGTAGCGTGGTCTAAATGAAATTCCCCTCGTGTTTAGGGAAGGAAATATGATGTGTCTTTAGGGAAGGATGTGATCCTCAGGGAAGGATGGAAAAGTGATACTCAGGAGTCAGCTGTTGCACCATCTTGCTGAGGAGCAAAATTCAGGTTTTCCTTTTATAAACAAACCAACCCCAAACAACACCACCAGTGAAGCAGGATTGGTAGTGGCAAGGCCTTTCTGGCAGTGTGAGGAGTGGGCTCTTCAGGCAGGCCCTCGGGAAATGCCGTTCTGTGTGTTCCCTGAGGGGGAGACAGTAGGTTGGCTCTTCAGAAATAGGAGGCCAACATGCTAGCACAGTGTTTCCCAGTTCTGAACAGACAGCTTGAATTTCACTCCAAATTTAGCCTGCAAGCTTTGTTCAGGCTCAACACACTCCCCTCCAAACAGAAAAAACATCCAAAAACCCCACAAACTCGTGTGTGTGTGTGTGTGTTGCTTCCTTTGTGTAAGATAAACAGGATGTGGGTAAACATGGCGGTGGGGGGGGGGGGGCTGCTTTTTTTCTTTTGGACATCTTTGTCCTTGAGCCATTTCTGAAGGAGGCTTAGAGACTCTCTGTATGGGTAGCAAAAGTTCATCTTGATTAACTTTCAGTGCTGTCCTTGCAGAAAATACATTGGCTCAAGTATCCCATCTGAGCAAGACAACACCAGGAAGCTTGCTTGAGAGTAGGGAGTCAATACCAGGAAAAAACCAAGCTCTGCTGGAGCCCAGTGAGGCTTGCCAGCCGTGCTGGCACTCAGGATGCCTCTGGTCTGGTGGGGTGGTGACCAGGGACAGTGGTGGAATTCGTTATGTGGGCACATCTCTGTAGCACTAACTGCTCTGTGCTAGGGTAGGGCGGGTGTCTTAAGCAATTAACATATGTAATCTGCTAGAATTGAATGAAGGTTGAGAAACATCACTAATCTTTGTATTATTGTGTATTTTTTTGTCTCTCCTTGCAGTGGGTCCGTTAACCATCACCTTCAGAGTGTTCCCCAGTGAAAGAACCATCATAAAAAAAAATCCTTTTGTTCAGTCTGGTGGCCAGTATAGGCCACCTCACTGCTTGGCCCGCTACAAATCAGCCATCCTCGTGGCCTACAGGAACCAGGAGAAGTACCTTCACCACCTTCTCTACTATATTCACCCTTTCTTGCAGCGCCAGCAGCTCAGTTACGGTATCTACTTGATTCAGCAGGTAAATCTAAACCAGATGTGCCTGGTGGTGTATCTGAGCTTCCTGGTTAAGGGTTGGGTTCTGAGTGGGAACTGTCAATCTTCTAATGTGGAAGTACTGTTTCATGTGTGGGGTAAGAGCAGGTCATAGAATCATAAGTGGCTAGAGTTGGAAGGGACTCCCAGAGGTCATCTAGTCCAACCCCCTGCAAGAAGCAGGGACACCCTCAACTAGATCACGTTGCTCAGGGCCTCATCCAACCTGGCCTTGAACATCTCCAGGGATGGGGCATCCACCACCTCCCTGGGCAACCTGTTCCAGTGCTCCACCACTCTCACAGGAAAGAGCTTTCTTCTAATATCCAATCTAAATCTCCCTCCCTCTATTTTGAAACCATCACCCCTTGTCCTGTCACAACAGGCCCTACTGAACAGCCTCTCCCCATCTTTCTTGTAGGCCCCCTTGAGGTACTGGCAGAGCACTAGAAGGTCTCCCTGGAGCCTCCTCTTCTCCAGGCTCAACAGCCCCA
>VXBZ01009386.1:592089-606592 GCA_013399135.1 Heliornis fulica
CCCCCACCACATACAACATCCCCCACAGACACTTTCTCCTGGCTGATCTTTGCTCCTGTCATAGTGTCACAGATCTGCTCGGGTTGGAAGGGGCCTCTGGAGATCAGCAAGTCCAACCTCTCTGCTCAGAGCAGGGTCTGCTAGAGCAAGTTGCTGAGGTCCATTTCCATTCAGGTTCTGAGCATCTCCATGGATGGAGATTCCACAAGTTCCAGGCAGCCTGTCCCAGTATGTCACCATCCTTACAGTAGATAATAATAAAGAAGCTTTTTGTAGGTTTAAAAGAAGTTTCCTGTATTTTGGTTTGTGCCCATTGGCTCTTGCCTGTCACTGAGGAGGAGCTGGTTCCACCTTCTTCAGTCCCTTCCATCAGGTATGTGTAGACACTGACCAACACCCCCTGTGCCATCTCTGGTCCGGTGTCCCAGCACTGTCAGCCTTGTCACATCAGATGCTGCAATCCCTTCTCCATCTCCATGGCACTTCTCTGGACGTGCTCCAGCATGTCCCTGGTTTTAGTGTGTAGGGGGAACCCAAAACTGGACCCAGCACTCCAGGTACTGTCTCCGTGGTGCTGAGTAGAAGGGACTGGTCACCTCTCTCTGACAACACCCCTCCCAGTGTGGCCCAGGGCCCGGCCTCTGTGATTAGGGCTGGCCCAGCTCCTTCTCTGTAACACTGCTTTCCAGACAGATGGCTTCCAGCACCTTCTGCTGCAGGGACTTCCTCCTCTCCACGTCCCCTTTGTGGAAAATTCTTTAGATTCTTGCTGGCCACATTCTCCAGCCTGACAGAGTCCCTGCTACATTGATCACCTCTCCAAGACCTTCTGAAGACTTGCAGCCCTATCCTCCAAATTAATGAGGACACCACCCTGGTACCAAACTCTTGGATGAACCACTGGAGACCGGCCTCCAGCCAGACTTTGTTCCAACAATCAGAATCCTCCAAGGACCAGCAATTCCAACTGCTTTCAGTCCACCCCCTGGTCCATACTTCATCCATGGGGATGTTATGGGAGACAGTGTTAAAAGCCTTCAGTCAAGATAAATGTTATCCACTAGCTCCTCATCCACCAAGCCAGTCAAATCAGAGAAGGCATTCAGGTTGTTTGGGCATGGTTGTGGACCCATCTGCTTCATAACCTTCCCAGGTATTACAAGGTGAGGTTGACCAGCCTGTAGTTCCTCAAATTCTCCTTCTTGCTTGCTCTGAAGAACCTCCCCCAATCATCATGGGCTTTCAAAGATAACAGAATGGCCTCGCAATGACAGCAAACAGCTCCATGGACACATCCCATCAGGTCTCAGGGCTTTATCAAGTATGCCCAGTTTGACTACTGCTTAACTTGGTCCTCCTCCACCAACAGTAAGTCTTCATGTGTCCAGACTTCTCCACTTGTATCAGAAGCCTGGGAATCCTGAAGGCAGATCTTGCCAGCAAGGAGCAAGGCAGATAAGAGCCTCCCTACTCTCAAGCAGATCATCACTTCTTCCCAGCTTAGTGTTGCCCACAAACTTCCTGAGGGAATGTTTGATCCCTTCATCATCATTGATGTTGAACGGGACTGGACCCAGGACTGAGCCCTGGGGGACACCATTTGTGACCTGTCTCCAGCTGGATTTGGTTCCATTGGCCACCACTCCGGCCACCCATCCAGTTTTTCACCCAGCAGAGGGTGCACCAGTCCAGGCCAGTGGCAGCCAGTTTCTCAACCAGAATGCTGTGAGAAACGGTGTTGAAGGCCTCACTAAAGCCCAAGGAGACTAAATCCACAGCCCTTCCCTAAACAACAGTGGGGAAGAACCCTCCCCAGCCATGCCTTCAGGCTGCACTGCCAGTCACCAACAGTCCCACATCTTCCCCCACATTCCAGCATCCTGGAAGGGTTTGGGAACTGAGTGCCCCTCACACACTTATCCCCACACCCCAGGACTTGCTTACACACCTCAGCTACCCTGCACCACGGGAGATGCAGTCACCAAAGGAGCCAGAGCTGTAACAGGACAGTGCTGCCCACAGAACCACTGAAGGGATGGGGTTAGAAGGGACCTCTGATGATCACTGAGGCCAACCCCTCTGCTAATGCAGCGTCACCTAGAGCAGGATGCACAGGTTTGTGTCCAGGCAGGTCTGGAATGTCTCCAGAGGAGACTCCACAGCCTCTCTGGGCAGCCTGTGCCGGTGCTCTGTCACCCTCCGAGTGAAATCCTTTCACATGTTGAGTTGGAACTTGCTGTCTTCCAGTTTGTGCCTGTTGCCCCTTGTCCTGTCACTGGGCACCATCAAGAAGAGTCATCCATCCTTTAGAATCCACCTTTGAGATATTTGCAAGTGTTGATCACATCCCCTCTCAGTCTTCTCCAGCCTAGAACAGCCCCAGCTCTCTCAGCCTTCCCTCATACAGGAGGTGCTCCAGTCCCCGTATCATCCTCACAGGCCTCTGGTGGACTTTCTCCAGCAATTCCCCGTCTCTCTCCAACACAGGAGCCAGAACTGGACACACAGCCCTCCCCAGCAGGGCCCAGGCACACACTGCTCACTGGTGACAGCCTATGGAAATACACCTCAAAGTGTCCAACCACCTCTTCCCTGGGGAAGAGAATCCCAACTCCTCTGGTGTTTTAAGAACTGGACAGAAGAACACCATGATAGAAATGGTTGTTAGAAGAGGATGATGTGCTGGTCTCGAGGAAATAGTTTAACCAAGATAAAAAAAAAAACATTTTCCCACCCTTGCCTTCAAAATTTTAATATAAACCTGTTTTTCTAAAGGATCTACAACCATGTTAAGGTTTATGTAACCAAACAGAAGTCACTCCCTCTCCAAAGGAGCACGGCTGCTGAGATGACCATACTCTGCATCCCAACAGAAGACATCCCCCAGTAGGAAAAAAAACAACCAGAAAAAAACCCCAAAACCCCAAAACCACAACCCCTCCCCCCATTGCTGCCCAGGGTATTTATGCACAAGGCTGATGCCTCCAGTTTGCTGATCCTCAAGCCTCGGTGTGCCCACGTCAGCCTAAGCAGGACACTGAGCTCACCCAACTGGGATTTCAGCCTCTGGTCTCAGTGGAGGCATTCTTGAGGCCAGGATCTGAATTCCTTCAGACATACCCAGGAATTCCCTTAGAACATGATTATCCCCATTTTATGATGTGTAAACAGAGGCAGTGACATGAATCTAATTCAAAACCTTCCAATTCAAATCCCCCAGCACAGGTTATCCACAACAAAACCCTTTTTGTCTGTACTATTTCAAACCAAAGCCTAGAAACCAACCTGTGACTAACAGCTCCTTTCCACACACAGGAGAAACCTGAGGAAACCAGTAGTAAGACAACACCTCAGTAAGAGCAGAAGGAAAAAGGAAAAATCTCCATCTTCACGCTTAACTGAGCAGAACACTGGCAGGACCAGAGGCACAGGAGGTTAAGTAAAGCACCTCAGGCTTTGTCTCGGGCCATTAGCCCAGATGGTACCTGCCTGAGGAACAGCCAGAGCAGCCTCTGTTGCTTTGGTGCCCTGACCATCCCGTGGCCCTCAGCATCCTCTCTGAAACTTATCACAGAATCACAGAATCACAAGGGTTGGAAGGGACTCCCAGAGGTCATCCAGTCCAACCCCCCTGCAAGAAGCAGGGACACCCCCAACTAGATCACGTTGCTCAGGGCCTCATCCAACCTGGCCTTGAACATCTCCAGGGATGGGGCATCCACCACCTCCCTGGGCAACCTGTTCCAGTGCTCCACCACTCTCACAGGAAAGAACTTTTTCCTAATATCCAATCTAAATCTCCCTCCCTCTATTTTGAGACCATCACTCCTTGTCCTGTCACAACAGGCCCTACTGAACAGCCTCTCCCCATCTTTCTTGTAGGCCCCCTTGAGGTNCCCTCGCCCTGCTGGCCACGCTCCTCTGGATGCAGCCCAGGGTGCGGTTGGCTGCTGGGCCCCAGAGCACATTGTCGGCCATGTTGAGTCTCTCAGTTCATAAAGTCCCAGTTCTCCAAAACCCCACCCCAAGCCTAGTTCACCTGTGCTCGTTCCAGCTTCCACTGAAGGACTGGAAAGTGAATGTTATCCCATGGAAGAATTTGTACATCCCACCTCTCCCCTATATTTAATGAGGGAAACCCAAAAGTGAAACAGGGGTTTACTTCAAAGTACTTTGTGATCAGCATCTGAGAACCCCAATTCTAATTAATATTTAAAGCCACACAAGAGATGAATCTTGGAAGAAGAAAGTTCAATGAAAACAGTCTATGGCCATTAAATTCACCAGACTCAGGAGCCTTTTCTTCCTCTGAGGTGGACTGAACCTGACTTTTCAGGTTCAGGGTTTGGGTTTTTTTTTAATTATTTTTATCACACTGGCACTTAGGGGACCCATTTAAAAAAAATCAGAATGATCCTGCATGAGATACTGTCCAGCCAAATAATTAAGGACAATCTTATCCCTTGGAAATCCTCACACTTGGGCTCTCAATATCAGATGTTACCTCTTGAACAGCAAAACGTAAGCAGGGAGTTTTAGTAGCACAACAGTAGTATCACACCATCAAATCACTGGTCCAGGAGCCTGCAAAGGTACTTCTGGCTTTAACAGAAGGTGTCTGCACAACCTCTGGCACGCTGCTTTCCTCTCAGAACACCTTTCACCTCACCCCAGAAAACAAGATGATGACATTGATCATTCACACAGGGGACCATGAAGCTGACTTCAGCTTCATGGCCCCCTGTGTACAGTTATCTTTTGTCAGAAGACTTTCCCAACAGGGAAGGTGTTACCACCAGAAACCTGCTGCCAGGAGGAAGGGTAGATACCAGCATACAGCTCCATCATAAGAGGAACATCATCAGTAACATGGCACTTCCCAGTTGGTATTCCTTCCATATTCCTGGTTTCCTACCTGTATCCAGTACTGTTCCTGCCAACTACAAGGTGCTTTGGTTGTCTGTCACACATGTAAACGTTGAAGTCATTTTCTGGCACCAGATCCACATCATGAAAAATAAAGCAGTCCCAGTTTGCTTCTTTTATGGCCTCTAGGTATCCTACATTCAGCAATTTAGCTCGATTAAATTTGGTGTTGCCAGCCTGTGGAAGAGAATGAAAACAACAAAACAGAACTCTGAGAGTGGTGTCAAACCTTTTGAGCTTGAGCTGCTCCCAGGCATTTACTCACACCATGTAGTTCATGACCATATTCACGTGTCAGAGCAGTAACTACATGAAGAGCTACCCCACAACATTAGATGCAACATCAGTGGCCAAGGAAGCAGGGTGTCTCTTCAAGTCTACTTCTCAGGAACAGACACAGTGGTAGAGATGACACTCTAAGGTAGCACATCTTTGCTTTTCAAAGAAAAATATGGCTTTTCACCTTTGAGGCATGAACACACACCTCCCCCACACACACAACGGGATGGACACCCTTCACCCTTGAGCACCAGGCATGGTCATCTTGACATTGATTCTTCACTGGGCTGCACACATGTGCCAGCCCACAGAGCTATTTTGGCTGCCTCTCTCCCTCCACTCCCAGAAAGTGGCAGGACAGTCATTTTCCAGAGCTAGGAACATGATGAACTTGACTTAAAGGAATAAAAAAAGCAATTTTTGAGAGAAAGGGGTCATTTGCTGGAAGCTGCCTGGACTGCAAGTGGCTCCATGGATGATGGGAAGGAAGCTGACCTCCCCAGACTGAAGGAGTTAACTGCAGGGAAAAGCATGTTTTAGTCACTCCAAAAAGTAGCTCTTTGCTTTGAAGCTGCAGTTTGTGTAAGTGGCAACAGCCACCTGCTCCTGCACAAAGATGATTTATGGGGTTTATGGCTCCATACTTGCAGTTTGGGAAACCCAGCCCAGTGCCTGCTCTGAGAAATTGAGAGGGATAATTAATTGCTTCCATTCTCAAGCCAGGGAAGGAATTTTCAAAGATCAGTTTAGATAAATTTTTGGGTGAAATGTATGAAATCAAATTTCATATTAGTTTGGATTGTGTGTGGGTTTTGGTTTGTTTTTTTGGGTTTTTTTGGTTTTTTTTTTTTTTTTTAAGTTGTCCTGTATAAGAAAATATCCATCATAAAACAACATATGTTTTCAGCATCAGGAGAAATATAAAAGGTTCATTTCTTAATCTTCTTCCAAAGTACACTATTTATTTTAGTAGTTAAATCCTGGTTTTAACTTTCCATCAAAGATACTTAACTAATGACATCACAAATGGAGAGTGATTTGCCATAAGGGAGCTTTGTTAGATCTACTTCCCAGCCTTTGGGTATCCCTGTCTAGGGATGGGAAAGCAAAAGCTTCCTACCTTCCCAGCAAAACCAGACAGAACAAGTCTGGTCTCACCACTGGTGCTCTCATCAGACAGGACTTTCATACTTCCACATTGCTGTCTGTTAATGTGACAACAGCTGGTCTCCACCCCACGTGTTTCAGTGAGGGCCTTATGCCCATTCTCCCTGGAGCCAGCCTCAGCCTTCCCACTCTACAGGCCACATGATGGCCAAACAATGCCAAACAGTCCATTCCAACTGCAAACATACACCCTGCCATGGCTGCTGCTGCTCTTCTGCTGTGCCACTGAGCAAGAGCATCAGCTTTCACCCAGAATGCACTGCTTCATACCGGTTAACTGCCTCTACCCTCTTCAAACAGAAGGGAAGAGAAACGATATTGATTTATCACCTTTTCCTCCTGCTGTCTGAAAAATCTGTTTAGTGTCAAAGCAAAACACACAAGTGATACTAAAAGAAAGAAAACACAGTAAAAGCCCAAGACAGACAATTTACAAAAGAAAAATCTATACTCATACTCTATAATCTATAGCTCATGTGTCCAGAACATGAACACCTTGGATGAAAGACAACGTGGCACAAGTCTGTACCCTCAACTTCTAGTTGCTGACTCAGCAGAGCTCGAAAGAAAGCCAATAAATTGATAGATGTTTTGGGGACCATATGCTCTGCCATGACTACTTCATCCCACAGCCCTTGCTGTTCAAGTAGAGCACCCCCAAGCAGGAGCTGACACGCTGCTGCCTCAAGCTGCACAAGCACAAGCATGTAAGGCACACAGCTTGCTGAGCACAGCAGCCAGCAAGCAGATGGGAGAGAGGAGCTAGACACAAGCTGAGGCCTTTGATCCAAACAACCCCAAATTCAAAGACAAAACCCATGTCAGCCTGGTTACATATCTGCATACTGCAAGAGGAGTGAGTTGTGTTAGTAACACAATGGATGGGCACCTCAAAGACTTAGTAAGTTTACTCTAGGCTGAGAAATGGCCACCCATAAAGACAAATAGTTAATAGCTCCCAGCTTTGCCCATGCAGCTGACACCCTGCAGTGCTACCAGCAATGGCTGCATCCCTCAACAAGTACAAGTGTTGGAAGCAGGCCTGGAGGACTGTTGTTAGAGGCAGAAGCATGCCTCTCCTTAGACTGGCATCATCTCCACCCCATCTCTACACCAGCTGCCTCACCTGGTGAATAACATAGATGCCATAGTCCAGCTGCTGCCTCTGGAGGAAGGGGTGGAGGTGGTCCAGGAGGTACAGCAGATGCTTCTCTCTGTTGCGGTAAGGGATGAGGATGGCCACGTGCTGCAAGGCTGAGCACTCTGTGGGGTGATACCGGCCCTTGGATACCTGAGGGTTCTTCTTTTGCACTTCTTCTAGTGTGAGAGATGCTTCGAAGGTCAGCTTGCTGGCACCTCCTGTAGGAGAAGCACAAGGAGCTTTCCCAAGCCATTTCTGATGGGGTCAGTGCAGTCACCTGATGAAGCACTCTGTAACCAGTGTAAGAAACCCGGGTTCAAGGCCCAGTTGGTTTCACTATCTTTTCAAGATAAAAGCAGTGCCACAAGGTCATCACGTGGACATTGGAAGGACCAGGTATCAATCATTTAGTTGCTTAAACTGATTATAGAGTAATGATGACAAAAATACATATTAAAAATGTAAAACACAAGAGGTTCCACCCTAGTGCAGGAGGATTGGCCAGACAGAGCTGCCAGGGCGAAGCAGAAGAGATGGAAATGGAAAGAGACAGGAGGATGATGGCTGTGGAGTCATCTCTACTCAAACCAGGAACCAAAGGATCAGAGGCCTAAGGCTATAGATTTGTATGACAAAAAGTACCAAGGAACTCTGCAGCCAAGTGAAACTTCATCACTTCTCTTGCACTGAGCTATCATTACACCCCCAATGGACTGAGCCAACCCACAAAAGACAACAACAAAGGCAACTGTGATGGCTCCAGCCACGATGTGTTTACTTAGACAAACACATCCTGAGGTCAGGATTGGGGCTGTGCAGCTAGACAGCAGCTTTTTGGACTACACAGGGGAGGAGGGAAAAAAAATCCAGCTTCCTCCAAAAATCCCTCATCAGGTTCACAGAAAGGAAAAGGAAGCTGACCATGACATGCAAAGCAGATGCCTGGTGCTGCTAGCAATGCCAAGACAAAAAATAGGTGATTAAGTAAATGAGCAAACCAAGGCAACAGTCACCAATTTGAACCTTCACTGTAAGTACAGCTAACAGCAATGCAGCTGGGAAGTCCTCCAAGTGTCAAGACAGAGACACAAAAGTACACCTAATAATGAAAAGGCAAAAAAAAATGGAGGGAAGATTAAAGAGACCTGTGGTTGAGGTAAAGATAGTTCAATAGAACATGCAAAAGCACACAAGGCAAAGCAGGAAGAGGAATTCTTTCACTGCTTCCTATTGAAAGGCAGATTCCCAGTCCAGCCACGTCCTGGGAAGCAGGACCTCAGGCTGAACAGCAGTTGTTGGGAAGACAAAGACCATCAAACACCATGAACACCCCCACCTTTCCCTTTCCCTGAGTTTTTTATTGCTTAGCACAATCAGTGGGATGGTCATGGGGTATGGAATATCCCTCTGGCCAGCTGGGGGTCAGCTCCCCTGGCTGTGGCTATTCCCAACCCATCACATCCCACATCCCCAGCCTATCCTATTTTACAGGGCTAGGGAAGTGTGCAGGGCTAAGGCACCAGGGACTTGGCTAATGCTGAGCAGTAGCCAAGTCCCTGGTGCCTTACCAAAGCACTTTAACCCACAAACACAAGTCAAAGCACCACATGGGCGACTACCCCAGTTAGACCCAGCACAGGCTCTGTGTGCCACAAGCTGCCACCTCACTCACATGTACCTACTGCAGCCAGTTGTGTCATATCTGTTTCATGGGAAAAGCACACAACTGCAAAGGAGGAAAGACCATGTCAGCAGTACCAGAGCATATACAACCTGTTCAGAAGGAGAAGAGAGCACCATCACTTACGCAAGTGCGGAGATACAGCTGGGCAGAGATCCTGAAATGATTTCACTGTGGAAACTTCTGTAATTGATTTGGTCTTCTCTTCCTTTTGAGCACCCTCCAGGCTGATCACCTTTCTGAAATTCTCCACCATGCTCTTAGCTTTAGAAATTTGCTGTGTGGAGTCCATAAAGTAGATGAACGTGGCCCACAGCGCCATCAAACACAAAGTGACGAGCACCAACACCTTGAACTTATGGAAGAGGTGAGCGACATACAAGCCCAAGGCCATGGCTCTCCCTGCTGTGCAAACTGCTGCTTCTGCTCTGGTGCCAAGGCAGCACACTGAGCACCCAGTGGGGATGAAACCCAAGGTCCTGAGAAGGTCACGGAGCGGAAGGAAAGCTGGAGGTAGGGAGGGCCGCCACACTTCCTGCGGTTTCACAATTCATGGTGCCATGGTGCTCTTCAAACCTCAGAAAATACAACTTAACCTGGACAAAGAAAATAAAAAAAGAAAGATGAGTCAGTTTCTACTGCCCTCCTCTGTTGTACCTTTACAGATTTCATGTAAAGAACTTATGACAACACACAAAAGCAACAGCAAGTACGAATTCTGGTCAGTAAGTTTTGATCCTAGTTCAGCCACAAACCAGCTGCATGATTTTAGGCAAATAACTTTCCTGCTTTGTTCTCCACTCCCAGGCCTTTTTATAGACCAGAAAGTGCAACCAGTACCCTGTGTATATACACATCTGTGTATATTGCCTGGCAATACACAGGCTTTACTACTTCTATCCCTACCAAAACTAACAACAGTTGCAAGGCAAGTTGTTCTGCAGGTTAGGAATAAAGTCAGCTCTCAAACACCACAGCGAAAGGCTTGTGAATCTCTGCAGAACTAAACTGTCTTCTTCTGAAACACAGTATTATTGATGCTATGCACAAACCAGTATGAACCCCACAATATCTGACTGGCTACAGAAACTGGTGACTCCATTTCTGGCAGGCTGCTGCAGGAAGCAAATCTTGAGGCTTTCCAAGGGAAAGGTTCAGTTCTGCCAGTGTTAGGTCTCCTGCCCTCTTTTAAGAGCTGTATTTGCATACAGGCTTTTCATTGCCATCCTGCTATAAAGTTACCATGCTAATACTTTTGTTATTGTAATCTCACAGCAGAGAAAGAATGCAATCTTAATAAAAGAGAGCGTTGACATGGGACACTCACAAGAAAATTGCCACCAACAAGGATTGAGGCTAAGCAAAGCCAAAGCAGTGATTAAAGACAGCAGGCACAAAACAGGCTGGATCAAAGAGAACACATAAAAAAATCACAGAAGGTCATTTTATTCCAGCTCAAAATATACAGAATTCCTCCTCTGGAGAGATATACTGCAGTGAGAAGGAATACAGTAATTCTACATCTCCAGGTGCCTTCTGGAGAAGGTTGCTGATGCACAGAGACATATGTGAGAGCCAGACTGAGGACTGACAAGATGAGCTACTCTGTGTAGTGCCCAAAGCTTCTCAGGGTTCACTGGGAATGAGCTGCTGCCCATCCCAGCAGGTAGTACATGGAGTGGCTATCCTGCTCTCTCCATTCACACACACTGTGTGGTACTGCTCTAAGGAAGCAGCACAAGAGTTTTGAGTGACCTCACCACTAAGGGCAAGGAATCTTCACATCCATTTCCACCACAGATAAGAGGAGGGAAGGTAAAAAGAAAAAAAGACAAAGAAAAAAAGAAGAGGCTACACTGGAGCCTATTACTTACAATTACTGGAGACTATTACAAGGTAAGGGAGGGTGGGGGTGGTGGGTGGAATAGAAAGAGAGAATAAAAGTTCTCACAAAGCAAAAAGCACCCTGCAGTCATACTAACATACCACAGCTTCTTGGGGAGTTTTGCTGGTTGACTGTTGTTTTGTTTTCCCCTTTTCTCCTCTGACCTTCAAGAACACAATCACCACAGCACACAAAGGGAAGCCTGAGTCCCTCTCAGCCCTTCCCTCCCTGTCTCCTGGTCCTTGAAACCGTATTTTCTGATGAATTCTTTCTGTTATTAGGTCAATTACACTGGAGACCACCTGGGCCTCTGCCTCACTGTTTTAAAAGGCACAGAAAAATTAGGTTATCACTCATTGACATCCTTTCTCACAACTTTCCACATGGGAAATCAGGATAGCCTGTAAGGTATTGATAGCATGGGCCTCTCCTGCTCTCCAGAGGAATCCTGAGAATCAGAAGAACCAGCCCTCCCTCTCCTGACACCCATTAGCTCTGTTGTCAGAATGGGCAGGAAAACACCAGCCACAGAACATCTATCACCCACCTGGCTTACAGAATAAGGGAGTCTGCACACTTCAGGACAGCTACATACATCTGGGGAAGAAGGAGGGGGGGGGAAATATAAAAAGATCAACACAATCAGCAAGTCTAAGGTACATGCTGATAGCACACTGCTTTCTGCTGCCAGCTGGCAATAAACAACTGGCAAGCAGCTTCAACTGGCAGTCAATAACACTGTTTGGATACAGGCTACTTCTTACTGGAGGTAACTCGTTTTATGATGCTAAGAGGACTAAAACAGCACCCAGTTTCTTCACTGTATGTGTGTATATATATATATACACACACACACTCCAGACCCATCTGGATGCCTACCTGTGCAACCTCCTCTAGGGAGCTGCTTTGGCAGGGGCCTGGACTTGATGATCTCTGGAGGTCCCTTCCAACCCCTACAGCTCTGTGACTCTGTCCAAAGAACAAACACAGACTTCAGACTGAAATGCAAACAAACCTGAGGTGTCAGTTATGAAACCCCTCCCACTCACTTCACATGCCTCTTTGGTGTATTTATAGACACTGAAGTAAAACCACAGATCACTTCTCTCTCCTATACAACCAACACTCACAACACAAGACTGAACTAGAAACTTCTCCCCTCCTGCATCACCAGAACTGTTCAATGTGTTCTTACTGCAGAATGAGCTGGCAGAGGTCTCACACACCCCCAAGGTGGGCACTGCTGCCAACAGCTATCCCAGCAAGACACATTTCTACTCCATACTCCTTTCACCACAGCCCTGGGAAAAGCAACACTGAGCCTCAACATCATGCTGTGTACCAACACCACCCTGGCAGGCAGGACACCATCTCATACTAAAAATACACATACACAATACCACTGTCTCAGAACCACCCCATGTCCCAGAGGAAGCCCATCCCAAGTATTTTAGGGCATGCTTTCCAACAGCCTCCCTCAAACACCAGGCAATGTACATACAAGCCAGTCTGCACCAGTTAACCCAGCAGCCTAACTCTCTTTCCAGTACCTGTGTCACCACTTTTGGTACCACCACTATTTGGCCTCAGCCAGCAGCTAAGCACCATGTAGCCACTTGCTTACCTCCCCCCCTCCCCTCCCCACTATCTTGCCCCAGCAGGGCTTCCTAGATGGGTTTGTGCTGCCAGTTGCTCTGCTGCCACTGGTGTAACCACCCCCATGTCACCATCCATGAGTCAGTACAGAGGTAGAGCATTGATCACTTTTCTTGCCCAGCAATGTCTAAAGCCAGCTGGATGGCTTTCACTTCCATGAACTGGCTGAATTCACTGTTTTGCAGTTCATTTCTGGAACTCATGGTACAGGACTCCACACATCATCTTCTATCTCTGATGCTTTGCCACAGCACAAAAGGACCTATCAGTAAGGAGGGCCTATTGCTTCTCATTTTCTGGCAGTTTATTATGAGGTGGGACTTCTTCAGCTCATGTCACCTCCTCCCCTCTGACGACATTTCAAAGATCTTTGCCATCTGGCTAGTTCAGAGTCACTTCCAGAATTCCTGGGTGACAGGGGTTTCCTATTCAAGCCCACCA
This sequence comes from Heliornis fulica, assembly GCA_013399135.1. Taxonomy (NCBI): domain Eukaryota; kingdom Metazoa; phylum Chordata; class Aves; order Gruiformes; family Heliornithidae; genus Heliornis; species Heliornis fulica. The sequence continues at coordinate 605,266 of VXBZ01009386.1, forward strand.
GGTAATTAGTGCCACCCACTACTCCAAGAAGCACCAGTTGTTCTGGAGGAAATCCTCCCTTTGAGCATCCAGCACTGGCAGTCAGGGTGCCAAGAGGAGCTGGGCTTCAGTACCAACCATCTCCAAAGCAGCTGGAACCCCTCCATACTCTCTCCTGAGACAGTCTATGCTCCTGATGCAGAGTCACAAGCAGGGATTTTCACCACTCATTCCCTGTGGAACCTGCTTCAGCCTCCAGCACAGTTAGCTGTTGGGATCCTGCATCACTCCAGAAGTACTGGAAGGTTCTGTCCCATCAATGGCATTAGGGTACACTCATGTCCACTGCACTCCCAGTTGTCTGACGTGCCAGGCAATCCACACAGCCCAATGAACCTGGTTGGAGGCAGAGGCCCCCTTTAAGCCTACTCATTGTATTTGTTACTCACTGCTTGCAACAAAGTCTTGGCAGTCCCTCCAAGAGCATCTTAGGTACGATCCCTCACGCTGAGTGGAGGGACTGCCTGCTGGAAACTGAGCAGCATGTTTCCTGGAAGAATCCCCTTTTGTGACAGCTTCTCCTTGCAGCTCACATACTGGTGGCTCTAGGGCTGAGGTAGGTTTTCCATCCCACCTCCTCACGGCCTCCCTGTGGTCATGCAAGTAAACCCACAGGGTGTGTGCCCTCTATACCCTCTCTCTTGAGCAGAGAAACACTCCTAATAACTGAGATACTGGTCTGTACAGCTGGGGAACAGAACATAGAGATGCTGAACCTTCAGGGACAGTTTCTCCACAGCTGAGACAAGGAAAGAAGAGACACTTGTTGTATTCCCAAGTCAGTCAGCTACTTCATCCACTGTTTTGCCTCCTCTTCTTCACTTTCACAGTCAATTACTGCCAACAAGCTGGTGTATGACAACAATGCACTCCATGCAAGCTTCCTCCACATGGGTCAGGTATGTTGGACTTTGTCAGGATCAGTGGGTAACTGTGCACTGTCCAAGTTTTAATCAGCCATCACCCACATGGCCAATTTCCTCAGGTACTGGAGGCCTCTCTCTACAGTGGTCCATTTGGAGCGACTCCCAGAGGTCATCTAGTCCAACCCCTCTGCAAGAAGCAGGGACACCCCCAACTAGATCACGTTGCTCAGGGCCTCATCCAACCTGGCCTTGAACGTCTCCAGGGATCCAGGGGCATCCACCACCTCTCTGGGCAACCTGTTCCAGTGCTCCACCACTCTCACAGGAAAGAACTTTTTCCTAATATCCAATCTAAATCTCCCTCCCTCTATTTTAAACCCTTTATCACCCCTTGTCCTGTCACAACAGGCCCTACTGAACAG
>VXBZ01009388.1:0-55050 GCA_013399135.1 Heliornis fulica
TGGCGGCGGCGCGGTGCGGAGCCTCTGGTGGTCCCGGCGCGGGGGTGGCGCTCGGCCTCGGCGCAGGTACGGCCCCGGCCCGGCCCGGCGGGTCGCGTTACCTCCTTCCCCTTCTCCCGGCTGTCCCCATCCCGGGGTGTGGCGCTTCCCGGCCCGCCGCCGGCAATGCCCCCCAGCAGCGCCTTGTTCCCACTCGGGCGAGGGCAGGCCCGGGCCCGTTCTCCTCCTCGGGCCTGCCCGCCCTTCAGGGACTGACTCTGCCTCCTCTCGGTCTCGCCTGCGCCCTGGGCTCGGGGGTCCTTCCCCTTCCCAAGCCCCTCTCTGGTGAGATGTAGCGCCCGGGCGGGCGTGTGGGTCCCTCCCAGCCCTGAGCTCTTGTGTCTGGTTGTGTTCAGCCCTTCCCGGGCTCTGCGCCCTCGGCTGTCACCTCTCGGTGCCTCTGAAGGTGGGTCTGAAAGGCCTTTTCTGCCCCACTGTCTGGGAGACACTGGTGTCTCCTCCTCATCGTCACCGGTCGGCTCCCACGGTTCTCCTCTGACACAGGGGTGGTGGAGAGCAGCTTTCCGAAATCCCCGTTGCTGGAGGAACGCCCGTCTCGGCACCGGGATGGAGGCTGCAGAAGAGCCGCTCCGTTGTGATCCTTTTCTTTGTCCCTCAGGCACCCCAGCTCACGTGGCAGCGGGGTGTCAGAGCAGCCTTCTAAACCCCAGCTCTGCCGTCACCACCCTTCAAGAGGTGTGTGGGGTTTGGACCCGCGTGTGGTGCTCTCCCCAGTCCAGTGCTGCGAGGCAGGTCCTGCTTGTGGGGTATTACGGGGTGAGGGGCTGTGATGAGCCAAGCCCCCTCCTAGTGAAGGAGTGTTAGTGATGCTTGGTGACAGAAGAGATGGCTATTGTTCCGTGTTTTTCCAGCAACTCTTGTCATTTTACTTACATGCATCGTTTGCTGATCTGCTTTGGAGAGAAAAGCCTTCATTCAGTAGAATGCTGCTTGCTTTCTTTTTTGGCAAAGCTTTGTTATCTTGTTTGACTGTGCCTGCTACTCTATGTGGTCTCTGCCGACATGAAGTAAAAGTCAAAATTAAGCATAAATTGCATTTATTTTGGTGGCCTTTTTGTTTGTTTCTGTGCCTGCTTAACTTTGGATTGTTCTTAAGTATGAAAAATGATTAATTTTTGTGTCTTCTGGTTACCAGGTCAACTGACCAGGACTGTGATTAAGTTTAAAAAAAAAAACCAAAAAAAAACCCCAAACCCCCCAGCACACTTGGGGCTGTCCCAGGCAGACAGATAGCATGTTAGAAAAAAAAAAAATATTTGCTTTTTTCAGTGTTATTTTGAATTTGTAAAGCTCCCTTGAACCCTTCAGGATGTCCCTCTAGGTGCTTGCTGTTATAGTTATATTTCAGTTTTCTATTTCTGTTTGTCTTTTAAATATCTGTAGAGTGTCAGTTTTGGAACCCAGTGTGCGCGTTTTGGTCTGACAGATGCTGCTGCTGTGCTAAATAAATGCCAGTGCTGGTTTCGACTTTTGAAAATGGGGAAGTGAAGGTTGGTCTTCAGTAAAACCTCCTGGTGCACCTGGAAAGCGTGTGCAGCTTCTGATACTGACTGAAAGGTGCAAGAGCTGGGTGTGAGTGATGGGAAAGAAATGATCCTGATGATCCTGATCTTGTTGGGCCTGGTTTGGATGTGTTGGTGTCCTGGGAGAGAATGTGTGTCTTTTGGGGAGTGAGAGTGGCTTATTTGTCATATTTTGGCTCCTGCAGAAGTTCTGGCTTTTGTAAAGTAAAAGCTATGAGCATGGGTTTAGTTTTCCTAGGCAGAGTGTCTGCTGCTTGTGAAAGAAGCAGGATCCTGAGGCTTATCTTCCAGCCTGCTGCCTCCCACTCCTCCCAGCCGGCTCAGCGTTGGCTCCTGCCCTCTTTCCCAAACTCTTGGCATCTGATGCATGGCACAGTTGTCATAACCAAGGATTTGTAAATTCCTCCTCAGCTTAGTGTTAGACTTGAACCTTTTTTTTTCCTGTTGATGTTGATTGGAAGATGGGAAACTGAGCAACGAACCTGCTGCAAAACACGTGTCTTTTAGAAGGACTTCAGCTGGGTTGTGGTGAGGTGCCTGATTCTGTAGGAGCAGGAGATGCTTCTGCAGTTACTTTAAGTGGTGCTATGGCTTAGCTTCCTCTGAAGCGTTCAGGTTGAAGTTCTCCTGCCTTTTCTTCTGCCTGGAGCTCCTCTGGCCTGCAGGATGTGTGTTTAAGACTTACACTAGAGGGTGTAGTAGTTTAGCAACCAGGCGACCATCTTCTTGAGAGCATGTTCTCAATCCAACCCGTGGTGTTCCCTGCCAGTGAGACTGCCCGTTTGGTTTTAAAGTAGCCTCATAGCAGTGCACTTGGGCATATTTGACCTATTTAATCATGTCACTCAATAAATAAGCTTTAAAAGCATAATTTTATTATTTTTACCAGAGCAGGTGAATGCCTACACCAAGAGCTGCAGTGCAGGTCTGAGTTTTCTGGGGTAGTGGAAAAAAAAGGAAAACATCTAAAGAATCATCCTGCTAAATGTATTGATTCAAGGCTAATGTTGACTTTGATGTTTTTGGAACACTGTAGGACTGGCAGTAACCCCAACACTCTTTGTAGATCTTCTGCAGCCTTGAAAGTAGCTTTTGAAAATGAGCAGTGGAGCTGGCCTTGCCAGGTCATGGTGGGAGGAGGCTGTGGACACGTGCCAGATGGAGCAATGAGGAGGTGAAAAGAGGAATTGGTGGGATGCAGCGCTGTTCCCCTTTTCTTTGCCCCCACCCCCCTCACTGCTCCAGACTGTCCTGAGGAGTATAGTTTTCAGATGTTGGTAATAAATGATTGTTCCTAATATGGTTCTCTTGTGTGTCCCAACCATGGGGAGACAGTGGTGGAGAAGCCCCAGTGCCTCTTAGGGAATCATCAGCAGTGGGAGGCTGGAGTTTTCCTCTGCCCATTGCTGTTTGTGTGGGTCAGGCTTTCCCCTCTCCTCCCCTCTGAAAGCAGCTCAGTCAATACAAACTGAACTAGCCTGATGTGTTCTGTCTAGGACATGTTTGAACTGGGCTCTGAGATGTTTCATACTTCATGTGGGAGATGTGTTCTGGTGCCTTTACTGCAGGTATTTGCCTATGTTGTTAAAGAGTGTGGAAACTGGAGGCTTGTGGAAACTCGGTGCCAGCCGAAAGCCGTGGAGGTTCTGGGGCAGCAGCACACACCTGTGTGATATGGCCATGGTGTCATTGGGCTGAGAAATGGGATGCCAGCCTCTGCAGAGCTGGGAATCTGGAGACTAATCCTGACTTAAAGTGCTTTTTCCATCTACAAAATGGCTAACCCCCACCTGCTTCAGAGCAGGATGAAAAGATTATTGAATGTGTGTGAAGTGCCTTGAAAGCGTGCTGTGTAAGTAGGAGGGAAGAACTGCCTTCAGTCCTGAAAGCGGCTCTTGAAGAGCTTTAGAGGAGAAAAATAGGTCTGTCTTTAAAGTCTAGCTCCTGAGTATGCTGAAAGACATAAAAGAAGCATAATACATCTCTTCATAAATATCTTAAGGAAACCAGCTCTTTGGGTTGCTGGTTTTGATAGTATCTGTCAGGAGATGCTTAAGAGGTGGATGTTTTTTGAAGCTGGAGCACAAAGCTGTGTCCAGGGCTGGAGGTCTGAGTTCCACCTTGTCTGCTCTGATCCTGGTGTTAGCCAGAGGTGGGAAGAGCGAGGCTCCAAGCACCCTTCCTTGAAATGCTTTATTCTAGAGCTGTGCATGCTGACAGCTTCTCAGCAGTTTTCTGGTATAGTCCAAAGCTTGTGCTTTCCTTGTGTGGATTTTCTGTGTGGACAGGCAAGGCTTTGCAGATCAGATCCAGATTGCACCTTTCAAAGGTAACTGCGTGGGTTCCAGCAACAGTTTTTCACCTCTGTGTGATTTACACCATCCAGCCCACAGTTAAGCTGCTGTTTGGTCAGGTCTGGGAAATCCTTGGGTTTATCTCCTCAGCTTTAACTGTGTTGACCCTGTCACAGATGCAGGACAGTGCTTCACCTTTCCACCCTTCAGAGCCTTCAGCTGAAAAGCAGCGGGATGGCTGTGACTTGTATGCAAAACACTCTGCAAAACGGTAATTGGGAAAACCGAAACTGCTGGCTCTTTCACTGTTAACACCCAGCTCTAATCACCCTCAGCCCACACCTCCATAGGATCATGACTGTTGTGTCCTTCAGACAGCACACTGCTGAGGGGCTGTGTGTTCAACTCGGCCCTGTTTGGTGGGAGCAGCTCCTCTTCCCTGCCAGGGATTGCCTTTACAGCTGGGCTTGCAGCACAGGTTTGTCCCTTTACCAGGGGCATTTTCCTTCCTGTAGGGAAATTGAGCAGAAATGGAAACTTCTGGACTGCTGTCAGTATTTCTTCACCAAAAGGGGAGAATGGGGGTGAGGAGACTCAGTGGTGTTGGGGGCTCTGGTCCCTGGGCTGTGTGTGAGGGCATTGCTAGAACAGTTTGTTCTCTCCACATTTGTGTTTAGGACACTAGTTATCAAAATATCACCAGATATTTTTATTTAACCGAGTTTTGAAATGAAGTGGGTTTGAAAACCCACCTGGCTGTAAGGTCAGGCCATGTCCTCTCATGCAGATGGGTGTTGTGGCTTTCCAGCAGCCAGAGATCCCGTGTCATTTCGTGAAGCTGTCTGTTAGAGCAGGTTTCCTGGGGGTGGGCAGGTGCAGCTGGGTTGGGTTTCTGTGCTGGGATTTCGGTGTGGGCTGGTGTGGTACTTTTGATTCTTGCTCTTTCTGAAAGCAGTGGTGTGGCTGGGGGAGAATGGGGGGATGACTCTGCCTTGAGCTTGCACAGAGCCCTCCCTCACCCCAGTTACAGATGTCTCAAAAGCAGGAATAGGAGCAGATCCTCCCAGAATGATTTTTTGGGATTCTAAAGGCTCAGCAACCTGCTTGGGATATGGAGGCAGTAGCCTTGTGCCAATGTCAGTGGGCTCCCTGGGGTCCTCTCTGCCTGCCACAGGACCCCTTAGTCTGCTCCTAGTGAATTCCTCTTGCCAGTGTGGAATATCTTACCCAGCATTTAAAGATGACTTCTGTTGTTCTGAGTTTTTTTTTTTGTTTTGTTTTGTTTTTGTTGTTGTTTTGTTTTTTTAATTTCCCCCCCTCTAATCGAACACCATGGTGCTGCACTGGTGCCAGAGAAGTGTAAAGCACAATTCACTAGTCCATGATTTCCAAACCACTTTCTCCAGGCTGCTCCATGCTGGATGAGATGCTGGGGCAGCATGTTGGCTCATGTAATACTGAGGAGGTGGCAGCACTCGGCTGTGAGCAGGGCTGGGCTGTCTCCCTGCCTGGAGCCTTCCCCATGGGGACTGAACGTGGGCTGGGGCTGGAGAACTGGGGTGATGGTGGGTTCTGGCTGGGGAGTGTGTTGCTGGGGGGGACCCAGAGGCACAAGGGGATCACTGGGAAACCGCTTGTGTTGCATGAATCTGGTAAAAGGCAACATGTACAGCTGGGGAGTGGGGAAAGCACAGCATCAGAAAATTCCCCAAGGTGATGGTGGTAGTGCTAAGAAAGAAGAAAGCAGCCCAAAAACCCCTGCAGACACACTCAAGTAAAACTTGGTCTGACTTGGAAGTCAATGAGGGTGAAGGCGGGACTTTGGGTTGGTAAGTCCTGCCCTAATTATCTCTGCAGCCCAGAAAGTGCTGTGTCAGCACATGGTCAGGGCTATCGAGCCATGAACCTTTGCTGGAGTGTCTTAGCAGTACCAAGCAGGTGTTAAAAGCCTCAAGTACAACATGAACAAATATCTGCAGTATTTGTTAACCGCTGGGAGCTCAGGTAATTCTTTGAAGTTCTTCACTGAGTGTGAACTTGTGTTTTCGTGAGGGTGGCGGTACCTGAAGCAGCAGCTGTCAGAGAAGTGACTTCTCCAGAGAGGCTTTCACGTGCTGGTCATTCATTTAATGTGGGACCTGGGTCCTCAGGGTTCTGTCTCTGAAAACCAGGGACTGTGCAGAAGCTCAGCTCTGCTTTGGAGGGTTTAGTTACATTTTTCATTTCTCTGTGAGATCTGGGCTTTTTTGTTTTTGTTAAAGAGAGGATCTGTGCTGAGAACTGGGGAGTGTGTTGGGTTTGCTGGTTGGGAGTCTGCAGGTGTCCGAGTTACAAAGGAGCTGTAAAGTATTAATTTCAACTTTTAAAATTAACTAAAGCCAGACAGGTTTTAAAACCAGTTTTGAGTTTAGTCCTTTGTAAGTCACAGCTGAACCTACAAATTGAACTTTAAAGGCGCTTTGCTTTTTAACTTTGATTTTCAAAGTGTCCAATTGTGCTTGTATTGAAATGCTATTTTTGGGTGTTCAATTTTCTTAAATGGGAATTCTTCATCCAAAATAGTTAAAGAAATAAGGCAGGTGTGGGGAAGATAAGTTATCTTGAGCAAGCCAGAGAAAGTCTGGAAAATTTAGTGACTGGTGGGTGAGGAGTCGTGTAACTGCTCGTGACCATGCTGGTCAAAGTAAGTTTCCAAGGCAGAGTTGAATAGAGAGAAGACACCAGGACATTTGAAGTACTTTTTTTTTTTCCTCTTTGAGAAGGATTGTGCTACTAATTGCATTTGGAGTTGATTCTTTTTCCCTAGTGCTTACACAGATGTAGAAAAAGAAAGGGTTTCTGTTAATTATTATTCTTTCCTCCAAACAGAATTTCACCTTTTCTTGTGTATTGAGGAGTAACTTTAAAGTGAGAGAGGGAATGGAAAGAACTCCAAAGAATCCAAACACTGAATATCCAGATAAATGTTCTCATTGATTTTAAAATGGTGAGATGCCTTTAGCCTGTGTGCCCACAGGCTGTGGGGTTGGGGTAGTGGTTTGGGGACCAGTTTGATGTTTGGGGTGTCAGCCTTTGCTTTCTGCCACTCTTCTGGCAAATCCACCAGTTACATTGCTCACGTCCCTTCCCAGGTTATGGGGAAAAATGTATGAAGGATTTCCCTTAGGGAAATATCCATTATCCCAGATCTTGCTGTGCCTCTGGTGTGCTGTTATTGTAGCACCAGAGTGGATGGGACTGCAAATCACTGGATAGAGGAATGTAAATGATGGCTCCAGTGTGGGACAGGCTGTCTTGTTCTGCCATCCTTGATTTTAACTAGTGCTGCCGTGTGAAGCAGTGGTGTCCCAGCTCTCCCTCAGGACGAGAGGCTATCTGGAGGGTGTAGCTACCATGTTTACTAGGCTTGAGGACCTTTCAGATGCCTCTTCTGCTGTGCCAGAGGCAAAGCTGCACAGGTTGTGTTTTCTTGAATAGAAGAAGGTGGGTACCCTTTCTCTGGATGCCTCTGAGCTGCTTCAAGGGGTGTGCACTAGCATCTGGCCAGAGTGAGCTCCCTGCCCAAGCCAGGCGCTCCCTGATGACCCTGCTGGCTCAGGAGCAGCACAGCCCAGGTTGGAGCTGCTCCCTTGTGGATTGAACTCCTGTCTCCTCTCCAGCCACAACGTGTCAGCAGGACTGGGTGGCTGAGCTGAGAAAATGGCTTTTGGTTTGTGTGAGGATGATGTCTGGCTCTGTCCTTCACAGGCACTGAGTGCTTGAGTTGGCTGAAAACATCTGGTGAAACCATACCCTGACCTCAAGCAGGCTTTGTCACAGCAGGTTTAAAAATACCCCGGTGTGATGGATGGCTGTTCAGTCCTTTTTCAGCCTTACTAATCTGAGACTTTCTTTTCTCATATTTGCTACCTTTTTTTTCCTTTTTTTTCCACTGAAGAAATGACCGTTAGTTCATGTTGTACTTTTGACACTGGTATCAAAGCCCTTCTGATGGAGTAACAGATGCAAGAAGTGAGGTGCATATGGCGAGGTATCACCTCTCAAAGCTTACTGCACTGGTGTTCTTAGACCAGCACAAGGTTATCTATGCTTTTAATACTTAATTTTAATAATTAAATTTAGTATTTAAAAAGAGGAGGGAAAAAATCTGTAGGACTAGTGTTATGGTTAAAGTTGAAGAAACACTTCTCTTAGCTCCTCTTACACGTCCTCCTAACCCAGTTACTGTGGAAAAATATTTGAAATGTACTATTTTAAATCTCAGTGTTAATTATTTCCGAGCAGTTGGATATTATTGTTAAATTAATTGTTGTAAGTTTGCTTTGGGTTCTCACAAATGAGTTCCGAGTCAAAACCTGCAATTTCTTTTGCGCTGTTTAGTTCTGAAGAGTGGCAAACTGCCTGCTGGTAAAGCCTTTTGAAACATTTTGTTCTTGAGAAACCCCTGTCTCTTCTCTGAAGCATTAAATGAAAAGCTTGAACTATTTTTCCAATGGTGATAATTTTTCTATAATCGCAAAGTTTGTCCATTTGCTAAGTGCTGGCACTGTAAACACGGGCGAGCTGTTAAGCTAACAAAGCTGTGCTGATGACCTTAAAATAAAAAAGCCTTTTTTTTTTTTTTTCAACCTCCAAAGAGGTCTCCCAACAGCTTTCACCTTCCCCATCTCCCAGTGAATGCACCTTTTGTTGCCTGCTCCAGGCGACCCAGGAGAATAGGTAACTTCAGTGGGAGCTCTTGAAAACCTTCCTTGTCTTCTTGCCAGTGCTGGTCCCTCTGCAGTTTGCCCAGCAGACCCTTCTGTTTTGGGACTCTAGTTGCTGTAAATTTGAAAGTTTCTAATTTTTGCTTCCATTTTGTTTAGCAGGACCAGCTGCTGCTTAGTGACTGTGTTTTCTCTGGAAGGAAGGTGGTTGTAATGTCCCACATATGTGCAAGAGCTTTGTCCCTCTTTCCAAACCTGCCAGTCGACACTGACCCAATACCCGTCATGTGTTCAGACTTTTTTGTATTTAAAGCATCTGAAGTATGTGTTCTGGCAGGGTGTTTGAACAAAACCACGTCTTTTTCTGCAGGATGACTCACTGTAAAATAAGTTTTGACATCAAACAGGTGACCTTGTGCTCCCATTATTCACTTAATGTCAGCCTTTGTTTACTGCCTTTACCTGTTGCACAAACTAGAAGGACCAGAGTACGGCATGGAGTCGTTAGCTTCCCAAGCTCTGTAATAAAACAGCTCCACCTCAGAACTCAGGCATCATTTCCCAGAACCACCATGACTGTAACCAAGAAAAAAACCCCACACAATCACATTTGGGTTGCTTTTGTTTTTGTTTTTTGTCTAATATTCTTGTTTTACCCTTCCATATACTCTGTGCCAAAATAGCTGATTTTAGTGCAGTTCATTTTGGAATATTCTGAAGTAGTTCTAGGTTAAATAAATTGTTCCCCAAGGTCCAAAATGATTAATACATTGTTGTGTATAGTGTTGATGTTAACTTCACCTTTTTGGGTCTCAGAAGGGTCTGAGGTATATGAATCTATTAAAATAGTTTGTGTTTTAAAGGAGTGTCCTGATAGCGGTTCAGTTCACAACCCTTCAAGGAGTTGTCATCTCAGGTCTCATCATCTTGTGATTCTCAAAGGACAGCATAGACTAAATTTGATATCCATCCAGAAAGAGTGATTTTGCTGTGTGGTGCCTCTCACTCATTTGCTGCAGCAAAAATACTGCCACTACTTTGTGTAGTGGAATAGCAAAACCCATGTTGTTCCTCTTCTTCGCACTGTGGATATTAGTGTTTGGAATGGAGGAGAAATGCCCAAGGTGAAGAGGACTCCTTTTGAATCTTGACTCCAGATTGTAAGAAGAGGGGGTGTAGGTGGGTGCCTGCCTGTGTGGGATGGGGCTCAGTCACCCCAGAGACCCTCTTTCCTCTCCTAGGTTCCTAGAATATAATTAGGCATCCGAAAAGGTGACCTGAGCTCAGATATCATATTTAATTTCCTTGACTTTAAGGACTTGTGTGTGTAGATGGCTCTCCATATATACACGTGTGTTTAGCTATATAAATATAAATAAAATCCTCTTCTGCTTGTGTCTCCACTACATTATCTGCAAATGCATCATGGCCAAAGGTGACAGTCTTGATTAGTATCTTGGAGCCCACTTACACGTCTGTCTTTCATGGCAAAGGTAACCCTTTGATCAGCGTGCTTGGGTGATCCATCAGGCCTCCTACACAAAAGAGCTCTTTCATGATGCTGTCTCAAAGCCTGCTGGCATTCTCTGGGATCATAATGGATTTTTACATCTGGTCCTTCCATTCAAGGAAAATGTGCAAATTAGTTTTACACTGTCTGTGAGCAGTAGAGAATGGGGTGCTGGCTCTGTGCTTAGGTTGGCTTTTACTTACTCTGTGTCTTGCAAGATTTAAAGCCGTTTGCTTTGGTGTGTGGACAAGATCTCTGTTAGTGTAATTTGGATTGGGGAGGGGGTTGGTGTGGTAGTGTGGTGAGTTGTTTTTGTTTTGGTAAGTCTTAGATCCAGACTCTGTTCTCGCCTCCGCTCTCACCACCTCATGCTCTGCCCAAGCTACCAGATTTGCAGCTGTTCCCCTGGCAGTGCTTGTGCTAAAGTTTAGGTTTCCATCCCGAGTTGGGGTAGTAGCTGACTCCTCCAGCCTTCACTGCAATGGTCTTCTCTAACGCTGCGGAGCTGATGTGTCACAAAGTGGTGAGGAATGAGGTGGTGGGTATGGAGGGCTCTCTGTTCTCTGTCAGTTGCTGGGCTAATATTTATACCAAATTACTTTGTTAATCTGTGTATATACATTAGCCTTGATGCTGCTGCTGTTTGCATTTCAGTTCATTCCTGTTTTTCACTTGTACCCGCATTTCTTTGCGGTTTCTTTTTCCAACGAGGCTCTGGATATCAGACACCGTGTGCTGGGATGCTCTGGTTGCCACCTTCTCCCTGGGCAGGTACTGGGGAAGAGCAGACACCAGTTTGGAAATTCGATCCTAAAGCACTTTGCCGTAGGTGGAGGGGAGCTAGGTACAGAAATGTATCACCTTATTCCTTTTTCCCACATTTCTGGTTCTTATCACAGATCTGATTGTCCTTAGGAAGATGGTGACATCATGCTGTGATGCCCAGAGTCCCTGCTCAGTCAGGAGCTAATTGCTTAAGGAAAAAAAAACCAAACCTTTTGCAAACTCAAGAGGATAAAAAGTGTTTTATGAAGCCAATATCTTTTTTTTTCTTTCTTTTTTCTTTTTAAACCCAGTCTCTGTTACTGACCTTGCTTGGAGGCTAGTTCTGCCAACTGCTACTTGCTTCTTATTCCCAAAGGGAACTCTACATTCAGAGATCCTCTTAAAGAAGAAAATAAGTCCAAGAGAAGACTCAGGCTTGTGAGAATTGCAGGAGTTGTTTCTACCAATGCTGCTTGTTTCTGGCTGTTATAAGAAATTCTGTCATCCCTGCTAGACCTGCAGGTTTGGGGAGTATTTTCTATCTTTCATCTCTGCTTACTGTCTTGTTCTCCTACGTGTCCGTCTTGGAAAGCCAGTTTTACTACTATCCTTCTAGCAAAAAGTGCTTCTGGAATTTCAACATCCAGAGACACTGTGATAAAACAGAGATTGTAAACAGTTCAAAGTCAAAACCCATCCATTAATTTATGTGTAGCTTCTGATACCTTGCTAAATGTGGATGTTTTTATTGCTGGGTCTCTCCATTACTAGTCTGATTTTTCAAGGTGAGGTTGGTTTTGTTGTTTTCCAAGCAGAGTGCATGTCACCACACATTTGGAAATGGTGATGTCCTGTTTCCCTTCTTTGAGTTGAAAAGGTAGGTGGGAGAGTTCGTGATACCATGGCAGAAAGCGGAGAGCTGTTGTGCTTGTGACAGCTGCTCCTGTGTCCTTTGCAAGATGGGTGTTACAAGATGAGTTTTAACTGACTCTCCTGTTGCAAGTTTGCCCTTGGACAGGTTGTGTTGTCATTTCCACAGGGTGGACCATAGCTTGCTAAAAGCTATCCAGTAAGAGCTGTGGATGGAAAAGCTGTGCCATGTGATTAAGGCACATTGTTTGTTTATAGTCCTAGAAATGTCTGTGTTAGAGACCACTGAAGGGGCTTGTCTAGAAAGAGAAATGTTGGACTGAAGTTCTGGGTGTTTGTTGTTCCTGCCTTGGCAGTTGGGTTTGGTTGCTTTTGGTCCTGTAATTTTTTCTCATTAACAGTATTCGATTTTCGGTCCAAATAAATCTGGTTTTCCTGCAGCTGCCATGAGAAATATTGAGCTTTGAGGAACCTTGGAGGCTTTCAGTAGACTTTGGGCATTGGCATAGATAAATGAGAACCTGATCCATGGTTTTAGGACTGGAATCCTCTTTCGTCCCTTGCACCCTTCATCAAATTAAGCAGATATTCTGCACATGCTCAGATCCTCTTAGAATCATGGAATAATTAAGGCTGGAAGGGACCTCAAAGATCAACAAGTTCCAACCCCCAGCCATGGACAGGGGCACCTCTTACCAGACCAGGCTGCTCAAGGCCCTGTCCAACCTGACCTTGAACACCTCCAGGGAGGGGGCAGCCACCACTTCCCTGGGCACCCTGTGCCAGGGCCTCCCCACCCTCAGAGGGAAGAATTTCTTCCTAAGATCCAACCTAAATCTGCCCCTTCCAATTAAAACCATTTTGCCTTGTCCTGTCGATCCAGGCCCTTCTAAAAGGTCCCTCCCCAGCTTTCTTGTTGGCCCCTTCAGAGACTGGAAGGCCACTACAAGATCCGTGGAGCCTTCTCTTATCCAAGCTGAAGAACCCCAACTCTCTCAGCCTGGCTTCACAGGAGAGATGCTTCAGCCCCCTGATCATCTCTGTGGTCTCCTCTGGACACGTTCCAACAGCTCCATGACCTTCCTATATTGAGGACTCCAGAACTGGACACTCGTGGTCTTCATATGCTGACTAGTCTTTAGTGCCCTGAAGAATATATAATATCTGGGTGTTTTCCATGAGTAATAAAAACTTTGTTAATGAAACATTAGTCCTTAAAGCCTGCAAGTAGCTGGTGAAATCCAGCAGAGCCACACTCCTGCCGCTGGCCAGGGAATGTCATTGGTGGCTTTTGGTACCAAACACCTGGTTTGTGGTGACGAGAGCATGGCCTGTAGTAGTGCTGTTCACTATTGGGATTTGAGGAGACCTTAAAAGATCTTTAAAGACTTTTTTCTCCAAAGAAAAATATAACTAAAATGCTGGCAGTAAAAGATTGGTTTTTTTTCTTTCTCTCTTACAGAGCGTGGCTATGACCCCTACAATCCAGAGCTTCCGAGGCCCTCGCTGGAGGTGGAGGATGGCAGTCTGGCTGACATTACAGACGTGACACCTGGTATTCTGGAGCTGGAGCTGGTCAACAAAGCCATCGAGGCAGTCAAAAACGAAGTTGAGAGAGAGCAGAAAAAGTATGAGGAGCTGCTAGAAACGACAAAGGAGTTTGGTGCTTCAGAGGCCTCCTCACTCATTTCAAATACCCCTGTGTCAGCTGCTGGGACACAAAATGATTCATTTACCTCCTTAGAATATAATCCAGGTAGTTACAACTTTAATAATAACTCAGACTACAACCCTACTCCTCTTGCTGCTGCTGGTCGGTCAAGTAAATACACTTTGGACACCTCCCGATCCAAAGGTAGCTCGCTGGAGTATGTTCCCAAGGCTGTTGTACAGAATAAAAAATACAGTAGCACTGTCACTAACAATAAATATGTGATTGATGACTCTAAACCTTCTACAGACCTGGAATATGACCCACTTTCAAATTACTCAGCCAGGCTTTTGAGCAAAGCCACAACAAAGGAGCCCAAGGGGCCGAAGAGAGGTAGGGTGGCTGGTTACGAGGAGTCTTACTCTCCCTCACGGAAGAAGCTCTGTGAGGTACCTGATGACTATGAAGTGTTTGCCAGATTCTCTTCCTCTGAAGATGAGGTTGATGTAGAGTATAAGCCAACTTCAGTGAGTTCACAATCAAAAACTGGTTCTGAAAGTGAATCAAACGATGGGTTACCCAGTAAAGAGCAGAGTAGCAAAGCAGATCACTTCACCTCCCAGGATAGCAAAGCAGCAGCAGCGCAGGTTGGCACGGAGGAACTCCCGAGTGCACGTAAGAGTCTTGTCAAGAACTTCTCAGAGAAGAATTCAAAAGCAGCAAAATTGTCTTCTGGTAAGAATGACCAGGAAATTGAAAGTAAAAACAAAGACTCAAAAGACAAAACAAAAAGAAAGAAATTGGATGTAAGTAAAACACCCAGCCTCAGTGAGGTTGGCAAGAAGGAGAAAAGTAAAAATACAGAAAAAGAGAAAGTGCTCAAGAAAGATGAGAAATTAAAAACCAAGAGTGAAGAGAAAAACTGTAAAGAGAAAAGTGTCAAAGGAAAAAATGATGGAAATGTAAAGAAACCTGATAAACAGAAGTCAGAAAAAATAGATGGTCTTAAGAAAGAAAAATCCAAGTCTGCCAGCAGCTTTTCAGGGAAAAGCAAAAGCGAGGGTGTCATCAAAGGCTCTAGTACAGAGAAGCTGGGGAGCAGCAAGAGAGACTCCAAAGTGAAATCAGCTGACATGAAAGCTGGTAAGCAAACCTCGAGTCATAAAAGCAAAGAGAAAGGGACCAAAGCTCCAGCACTGGAGCGAAAGAAGGAAAAGGTCGGTCCTACAGAAAAAGGAGATCCCAAGAAGGGTCGGAAGCATCGGAGTTTGAGTCACGTGGACCTGTTCGGCGATGAGAGCGGGGATGATGATGATGGTAATAGTCGGCCTTTGCCATCCACACTGCTTGATGTGAGCTCAGACTCTGATGGTGATGGCTGTGGCTCAGACTCTGAGAGTGAAAATGAGAGGACGAAGAAAGTGAAGCGCTCCAAATTGTCAAAGTCATCATCATCTTCCTCAACATCGGATGATATTGATTATTCCATCCTTGAGAAAGACTTGGACTTTGAGTCAGATCCAATGGAGGAATGTCTCAGGATCTTTAATGAATCCACAGATGTGAAAACTGAAGACAAGGGAAGGCTGGGGAAACAGGTAATGCTGGTTTGGGTTGGTTCTCTCTCATCTGCATGTGAAAGGGCTCTGGTTTGATTCAGTGATGTTGCTTCTTTCAAGTATCTGAAATAAGCTACTTGACATAAGCCCTACAAGGGTGATGGAGAGAGATTTTGTTAGAAGAATCTCATCCTTGTCCTGACCAAGTACTTTGAAAAATTTGCTTTTACCTGCTGAATTGGAAGCTGACATGAAGTGCAAGGATCTCTTGTGTGGAAGGTCTTTAGCTTTGAGGGTTATCTTACTTTTGTCTCCATCTGGCCTAAGAACCATGGTGACCTGGCTGGCTGGAGAAAAGGCTTCAGAAGAGAGCATTTTGTGTGTTTTGCAAAGCTAATCCAAGTTTGCTAGTCTGGGTGATGCCTTCTTGTTGCAGAACCAGGGCAGATGTGTTGGTGCAGGTGAAGTCAGTCTGGTCAGCACCAGATACTCTGGAGACTCCCCAAATTGATGTTTCCCATATTCAGTGCATACTGCAAATATTTTATGAGGGTCTCTGGATATGTTATAGAGGTGCACATCAGAAATGGGTGTTAAAATTTCTTCAAAAGGCAGAAGTGGTTTCAAAATCGGGAGGTAAAAAGGCAGCATTGACATAAAAAGACTTTGACTCTGAGGGGGTCCACAGAGGATGCAAACCCTTGTTTTCAAGGGCTAAACCAAAACAGAGCAAGTGTAAGAGGCTAGAAAGCAGCTGCTGGGGGTGATCCTCTGAGGCAGGGAGGTGGGAACAGTCAAAACTTCATCTTCCAGCATCTGGGCTTGACTGGGAAACAAGACCTTGTCCCAGGAGCTGCTGCCTATTGTGTGACAGGACTGCCTGGCTTGCTGGCCAACCCAGCACACCCAGGTTTCGTGGTTGGGTATTTTTTTTTGATACCGAGGAGGTGTTCAGAGAGGTGGAAAGAGCTTGAAAAAAAAGGAAAAAGGAACAAATTTGGTGATGTTGAGCAAACAGCTGAAAGCTCCTCAAATACACCTGGTATCTGATGCTGCCCATCTGGAACATCTGGCTACAGAACAGAGCTGTGCTGCCTGGGGGTGTGATGGGCAGGGTGACAACATTGGGTGTCCTGTGTGCTGGGTGATGAGGCACCAAAGGATAAACGTGCCCATCCAGGGAGATAGAGTGCTTTCAGCTGCAGATATCTGTTTACTGTTCAATGTATTCATTGATGACCTGGATGAGGGAATAGAGTGCACAGTCAGCAGTTTGCTGAGGACACCAAGCTGGGAGGGGTGGTGACACCCCAGGAGGTTGTGCTGCCATTCAACAAGACTCAGCCAGGCTGGAGAGCTGGGCAGGGAGAGATGGAATGAGATTGAACAGGGCAAGTGCAGGGTCTGGCATCTGGGGAGGGACAACCCCAGGGACCAGGATAGGCTGGGGACTGGCCTGTTGGAGAGCAGCAGAGGTGAGAGGGACCTGGGGGTCCTGGTAGACAGTAGGATGACTATGGCAATGTGCCCTCGAAGGCCAATGGCACTCTGGGGTGTATTAGAAGGGGGGTGGTCAGTAGGTCAAGAGAGGTCCTTNTGGAGGAGACTGAGAGGTGACCTCATTAATGTCTATAAATATGTAAAGGGTGTCAGGAGGATGGAGCCAGGCTCTTCTTGGTGTTGGTCAGTGATAGGACAAGGGGCAATGGTTCAAAGCTGGAACATAGAAAGTTCCATCTTAATATAAAGAGGAACTTTTTCACCGTGAGAGTGCCAGAGCCCTGGGCCAGGCTGCCCAGAGAGGTTGTGGAGTCTCCTTCTCTGGAGACATTCAAGACCAATCTGGACACATTCCCATGTGATCTAATCTAGGTGATCCTGCTTGGGTCAGGGGGTTGGACTAGATGACCTCTTTCAAGGTCCCTTCCAACTCAAAACATTCTGTGGTATCCTCCATCCAAAAGGCAGTGGAGATACTGGCACTCCATCAGGCTTCCAGTAGGTTCCAGTTGAGACTCTTCTGAATGCAGCAGAACTCCCTTTGGGGTTATTGATAAGAAGGAGGGTAAGGATGAGTGCAGGAGGAACCGTGTGACTGCCCAGCAGAAAGGTGATGTCACCTGGTACAATCGTTTGTTGACTTTTACTCTAAAAACAGCACCAGGAATCGGTGCTTTAGTTGGATGTGAAAAAAGTTCTTCCACTGATGACCATCCAGGTACATGGAGGACAAAGTGAGCCAGGATCTGCAGCTTGGGGAGAGGAGCTCATCATTTTCAAAAGAATGGCTGGACTGTTCAAAAGCTTTTTTGCTGAACTCTGTTGCAGTAATGTCCCCAGTCTGTTCAGAGAGAAGTCTGTGTGGCTGACAAGCAAAGACCCTTTTTCACACTCATATGAAGTAGAAGAAACTATATAAAGCTGTTGAGTGTGATGATTTTCTTCTGAGCTATTAAGCATTACTTGATCTTGCTTGTTTAAAATGCAGCTGTTCTTTTTTCTAGTGTTTAGTGTAATTCCCAGCTAGGAATCAGCACTTTATTTTGGGCTTTGTTTATTTAAATTGCCTGGTTTAAATGACAGTAGTATAAGGGCAATCTAAAGTGGGTAATACTAATCCATTTAGAGCTTTCCAAACACAGGATGATTCAAAATGGGCTTAATTCAGCACACACAGAACCAGGAGCCGCCGCTTCCAGCGAACAGTTAATTCTGGCTGGAGCAGTGATGTCAGATGCCAGCAGCCACCAGCAGCCACGTGGGTTTCCTTTGCATGTGCTTCACCTTATATCCCTGTGCTAGACTGAACTCCCTCCTGTTTCAGAAAGGACAGGGCATCCCAGCAGAGGGGTCCTCTGAGAGGTGGGTGCTTGTAAGGAGGTACCCACTTCCTCACTGCATTTCTGGTGGGTGGGATTGGTCCTGGGGCATTTTTAGTGGGGTTTGGAATAACTTTGTGGATGGAGCCCACGCTGTTTGGTCTCAGGAAGGTACATGTGGGCAGTGTGGTATGTTTGCACCAATAAGGATCACTTTGTGGGAGTGTTTATTGGGGATGTAACTGAATTAACAGACTTGCCCAGTTCCTAGAGAGCCAAGTGATTCAGTGTGAAGGACTCATCCAGAATGGCCCTGTGGTGATGAACACCAGCTCAGCCTGAGCGCTCTGAGCTCATCCCCAAATCCAGCCTTCGCTTCTTTCAGTGAGTTTCTAAGAGGTTGTCAGGCTCCTCTCTGCTCAGAGCTTTGCCGTGGGCCGTGTCGGTTTGGTGTCGAAGAGATTCCCAAGTTTTTCCCAAATAAACCCCCAACCCCCCTGGATTTAAGCCGTGAAAGGTGAGGTGTGTGCACAAGTGGCAGAAGGGCACTCAGGTCTCTTGTGGTGTGAGTAGGGGCTGACCTGAATCATGCCAGTGCCATCAGTTGTGCAACTCGTGGAGTGACTGCTCGCCTGGGAACTGTGAAGCTGCTGTTCCTTGGCTTCACTGGTGGCTCTGGGGTTCTAAACAAGGTTTGTTTTAGTAGTTCAGCTGCCGACCGCATGATGTTCTCGCCCGCCCCCTGCAAGGACTTTCTGTTAACCCGAAAGGAGACTTTTCAGAGCTCTTTATTGAGAGGAATCTTCAAGTCTATTCAATTTTGGAAGCTTGTTCTTTTGTTTTCCAGCCATCCAAAGAAGAGGGGAATGAAGAAAAGACAGAAGATAATTTAACTACCTTGTTTCCTGGCCAAAAGAGAAGGATCTCCCATCTTGTCAAACAAGGAAATGTAAGTGCAGCAAAAGTTTAGATTCTTTAAAGTGAGAATTTTCTGTCCTGTTAGGAGCCTAGAAAATGGTGCAGTCCCAGGTTCAGGCAGTAATGTGTAAGCTGTTTGCACTGGAATATGTCAGTGTTGTATTTCTTTCCTCCCCTTTCTGATTTCTGAGAAATGTGGTGATGTATCTGTTACAATGGCAGCAAAAACAAACTTTTATCAAACCAAGGGTAAGCTGTGGGAGAGTAAACAGATTCTGTTCCTTCTAACTTGCTGGGATAGATGGAGATATGTTAACTTTTCTACAGTACAGTATCATTCAGTTACTTAGATAATAATTAGCTGGACACAAGGTCACTCTGTGTCTGATGGTACTTGGCTTTGTCTTGTGGACTTCACAGATAGCTGTAGGAATTTAGTCAGATGTCTAAAGCCATTGCCTTATATCTGTTCTCAGTCAAGGTATCAACAGCATCTTGTTTGATGCTCCTCTTTCACAATCGTGAAGGTATTTTAAATACAGAGAATAAAAATTTTAAAAGAGCCAAGAAAGATGTTCTGATTTTTTTTTTCTTTGTTTCAAAGAGGGATTTTAATTCATGTTTTCTCTGAGGGTTTAATGTGTTTCCCTCCAGGTGCTGAGCACAGATTAGTCAGTTTTATGTTCCAGCAGGATAAGAGTAGAGACTTACACACTGATTTGAGCTGGGTAGTCCAAATTAATTGTTCTTCCTTTCATCTGTGCCTAGAAAAGGTTTCTTTGCTTTTAATAATTTGTAGCTGAGGTCAATACAGTGTGTTTTATTTAACGACATATCTTCAGCTAGTTCATGTGTTTTGATAAGGGCCTTTTCTTCCAAAGTGAAGAGATAAGAGACTGAAGCAAATGGGTTGGAAATTCATTAACTCAAATATTTATTGTAAATAGGTGCCTTTTAGACATGTACAAATCTTTACATACATTTTCTTAATGTGACAGCTGGTCCCAAAATGCTTTCCAAAGATGTGAGCCCCAGCACAGCCACTGTGTGGGCAAACAGAGCTGATGTGGCGTGCTCAGCAGCGGCCGCACCGCGCATGGCCCCTGGATTATCTCCGCTCGGTGCTGCCGCCGAGCCTGTTCAGGAGGAAGACCTGAACCACTGCTTTTACACACAGTGTGGAGGAGCAAGGCAAGCTCTGAGCCTCAAAGTAGAATATTTGCTCAGCCTTGGGACTTGCAGCTCAAGGGCTGAGGAAGCAGTATGGGATGGAGCTGAGGTCTAGTTTAGTTGTCAGGGGAAACGGTGAGCCAAAGGAATTGAAGGTGAGGCAGAAAATGAGTGTCCTGTTCTGCTCTGTAATTATTGCTTAATTGCTGACTGCACTCAGTTTGGTATCCAGAAGCTGGTGTCCACATCAGAGACCAGGAATGCAGAAGGTGCCAGCTTGCCCCCAATTTGTGGTCTCAGAAACGCGGTGTTAGACGTGGGCTGTGTGAACGCACCCTTCTCTGAAGAGATTTTGGGAGGGAAGGTCTGTTTCTCAGATTTCAAAGGGTATTAAGTAGTGCAGAGCAGTTTGTACTACTCCTTCTCTTGTGCTTCTACTGATAGAAAACTTCTCTCTTTGCTGACATAATTTCTGGCTCCTTTCCTGCAATCTAAATTTGGACATCAAAGAAAATGCATGTGTAACTTGTTTGTGCCAGCAGGGGCTGAAGCAGTGAAATGCCTTCAGAAGTAGAGCCCGTTTAAAATGCAGAGCTCAGTTTACGTAATGCTCTAATCCCATAAATACATATATGTGAGACTTTTAAGTAGCTACAGGAGCCAGAGACCCTGAAACAAGGCTGCTGAGAGGTGGGGAGCTGCTGTAACGCAAGGGTAGATGGCACAGGTTCTTCACCATGGGAAAGATGGGGAGGGAGAGCTCAGCATTGGGTAGCAAATGAGTCTGAAGAACAGTCAGTCGCTTCTTCATGGCCATATAACCTAAAGGAGCATGCAGTGTGGGGCTGGATTCAGCTGTTAGGGCAAGATGAGAGCTGAGAGTGTTGATGGAGTCCAGAAGTGGGTTAGGCATGGTGATGGGGAGCATCATGCCATTACACAAGCAGTTCACATACCACCTGCCAATTTAGGAACATGCTGGGATGCCTTGCAGGGGGTGAGTCAGTAATGTCGGGGCTTTTTAGAGGGTGAACACTACATACCTTGGTTCTGGAAGATGGTTGGGATTTACTCCTCTTAAAACCTTGTGTTTGCTAACAGAGAGGGGTTGAAGAAGAGACCTTTCTTGGCTGAATGGAAGCCAGAGTGTGTGGATTAAGCAGGTGTGTGTGGTGGCTCTAAACCCTTTTTGTCTGTGCAGGCAGAGGTCCCAAGCAAGCCCGTAATCCGGCCGTACCGTCCCCCCACAGCCCAGGAGGTCTGTTACCAGAGGATCCAGCTGGCTCAGCAGCAGGCAGCACAGCTGGCTGTGGCCGTTCAAAAGGCCTCTCTTTCTTTGCCAGGAGAAAAGAAGAGGATTGCTCATGTGCCAAATGTAGCCCTTTCTGCAGCAGCCAGACAAAGTAAGCCATCAGCAGTATTTGGGTTTGCTATCCTGTCCTCCCTTCTGTTAAAGGACACTGCCTTTTGTTTACATTTGACATTTGAGCTGATGTGAAGCTATCAGGAGATGGGTAGCATTAGTTATGACTTCAGTCTTTGCTGATAGCGATAAGTGGAAGGTCTTTCCTCTGAGAAAAATTCCATCCTCTTCAGAAAAACAACACCCTGGATGGACAGCCTGTTCCCCTCTCTGTCTCACTCAGCCTCCCTCACTTCAGCTTGTTTCTTCCTCAGAGTGCACTTGTTTGCTCCTCACTCCTTCTTCCAGCTAAGCCTTCAGAGGTGGTGCAAAGGAGGGAAGTACTGATTAATGCTCATTGTATCCCTTTGTATTTGGAAGGACTCAGAGCTGACGTGAGGGGCAGTTAGCCCACTGCAGCTGACGGGGTTGCCTCTTTAACCTCTGCTGACTCAGTTACCCCAAAGCAAACAGAAATGAGGCACGTTTCCTGGCAGAAGGTTCCTTCATCCTTGCCTGGAAGGTGGAAAAATTACCCAGTTTGTATCCCTTGGGAGGCTTCCATTTGAAAAAATCACAGCTTGCAGCATGGGTCCTTTATAGTAAGTTCATCCTGACAGCTTGAAGCCCAGTGGCAGGGTTTCTACCTAAATACGTTTTCTGTTTCTCGCAGGCCTTGTGAGCAGTAAAACAAGTGTTGCTGGCAGGAGTGTAACACCTTCCAATGATTCAGAAGCGCCTACCCTTTCTCTGAAGGCTTGCACCTTAGCTGGGATGGCTTCAAAGACCACCAGCACCATTGTGCCGAAAAGGATAGCACACGCCCCCTCCTTACAGGTAAGAGAAATATGAAATCTTTCTGTCTGTTCCCCATTGTATGTTTAACCACGCTGCTCCAAATTTAGCCCTCTCTGAAGGGTGCTGTTTTGATTAGGTTGATTAAATGGTTTTGTTTCTTCCTGTGGTTTTCCTCGATAGCATTGTATGAAAAATTAAACACTTGAGGGGGAGGAGATGATAAAGGTAGAAATGCTTAAGTGCTGTTCTGATCTCTTTGAATATTGATCACTCGGCATCAGTTTGACTCTTTGACTGGTGTGCTGCCTGGTTAGGTGTGTGGCTGTGTCAGCGATGTGGAGCCTGTCTTGTTTGAAAGGCACAGCTGGATTCATGGCCTTCCCAGGCTTTGGGGGTTGTACTGGGGAAGGTGGTTATGAATAAAGTCCCACAGTGGCCTATATAGTTCAGATGTGACCATTTGATAGAACAAGGGGAAATGGTTCCAAACTGGAACATAGAAAGAATATAAGGAGGAACCTTTTCACTGTGAGGGTGACAGATCACTGGAACAGGCTGCCCAGAGAGGTTGTGGAGTCTCCTTCTCTGGAGACATTCAAGACCACTCTGGACATGTTCCTGTGTGATCTACTCTAGATGATCCTGCTCAGGCAGGGGGGTTGGACTGAGTGATCTTTTGAGGTCTCTTCCAGCTCCTAATACTCTGTGATTCTGTGATTTAAACTTCACTTTGCTGTTAACATTTGGGGGGGGTGGGGTGGAATTTTTTTTTTTGTTCTGGGATACCTGCCCAGCTTTTGGGTCCTTTTTCTGTGAGTTCCTCCTTTCCCCATGAGTGCTGGGGAAACAAGTTACTCGCTAAGGCAATTCAGGAGAGAGTTGCTCTTGTAGCAGTGGGTGGATGGCACAAGAAGCTGTTGACTGGAGTGGTTGGCAGGGAATGTGATTAGTGCCAGAACAGATTACAGACATCTTTATTGATGATATATGTAATGAAAAGAACCAAATTCCCTTGAACAAGCACCAAAGCAGAGGTCTTGTGAAGGAAATGACAGCTCTTCCCATTGAAATGGGACCAGTTTCTCCCCTTCAAACACGCCTGTACCTTGTGTAGAGCTGTTTTTATAGCAGATCACAGCAGATGGTTTATGGATATCTCTTGGCTAGGACAGAGAAAGACTGACAAAAAACCGTGTGCTTTAAGACTGAATATACAGTTTCCTCTCTGAAAAAGAGGCAAATTATGTGGATAAACTGGTATTAAATGGAAAACTGCAGTGGTATGTTAACTCAGTCCAACGTGCAGATATTGTGCACTATTACAATGAGCACATTATTCAGTTTAAGGGGGAAATCCTCTCGGGACCATCATGGTACAAAAGGAAGAAAAACCCCCAAAGTTATGGGAATTCCACAGAAAATGTGATGGCATAGCTGGCAGCCAGCCTGGCAGGACGGGGCTGCCATTCCCTCTTCACAGCCAAAAAGAAACCCTTGTCTGTTGTGCACACTGAACTGGAGACACCAGCAGAGTGTGGTGTTTGGTACCATCCTAATCCTGAAGCTCTGAAAGTAAATGTCTTTGTTTCCATTGTCTGGAATGCTGGTGTGTGTAAAAGTAGCAATGGGATGAATGCCACTGGGATTAGTGGCTCCTGGGTGAGTTGCATAACGAAACAAGGTTGGTGGTTTGGGTTTTTGGGTTTTTTGAAGTAGTTTTAAGTACTGAAGGTGGCATAAAAGCTTCAAGTGGTGTTTTTAGTACCAAAAAATGATGCTTGTTATGTTTAGCTTTGGGCAGATTTTTAGAAAGGAAGTCATGCTGCTATTAATAACATAGCAGGAAATGTGAGAGTCTCAGAGCAACATAGTTAAACCCTGAATAGCCTCTTTCTCTCTCTCTCTGTGTCTCGTCTCTAGAGCACCAGTTTACAGAGGCCTGTTATTCCCACAGAATTTGGCGCTAAAGTCCCAACAAACATTCGTCAAAGATATCTCAATCTCTTCATCGATGAGTGCCTGAAATTCTGCTCTTCCTCCCAGGAAGCGTTTGACAAGGTCTGTACTGGTGCTTGCTTCTTATGAATAAAAGTCTGCAGCAGAGAATACTGTGACCTCAAATTGCAGCAAAGCCCAAAAACTCTCCTATCCACATACAGCTCCGTAGAGGAGACTGGAATTCAGTTATTCCAGGCTGGATAACAGAAAGTGTTGTTCCAGTGAGCATATCCAGTAAGAAATCCCATCTTTCCCTGCATTTAGAAATCATGCATGGTCTTTTGAATAGCCCCAGAGGAATGATGTAGGGAAGTGATGGTCAAGCTGGATAAAAGGGCTGCTTTTTTTTTTTTTTTTTTGTACAAAAATCTCCTGGAGTCCAAGTGTTTGAGATGGATGCAATTGGTACAAGTTGCTGTTTGTGAACTGTGAGGGGGTTTAAGGAGCCTTCTTGTATAGGAGAATTTCCAAAAGCATTGTTGAGAGTAATGTGTTTTATTGGCAAACTTTAGCCATTCATGTTAGTGGATAAATCTGGGAAGTTGTGTGGTGCCTGTTGTAACCAGAACAGAAGCCACAAGGTTTTATTTTGTGGGATTTCAACTTCTCAGCTCCCTAGGGAGAATGTTCCTGTTAAGCCCAAGGAGTGACTGTTTGCCAGATTTCCTTTTCTTGCTGGTTAAGATCTTGAGCTGCCACCGAAGTGGGAAAACAGTGTTTCCTGGGCAGTTGCAGAGCTGCTTTGTTAATCTGTCAGGGAAGGTTTCACATGAAAATCCTTTTTCCAGCCTTTGTTTAAAATACAATTCTTTTATTTTTTTTTCTCTTGCTCTCCTGAGCAGCCCCCAGCACCATCACCTATTTGTGCCACATCTAGCTTTATTATTCCACTCTGACAGGCGATTCTTTCTCCTGTCATACTTGGATCCTGTAATTTAAGAGCCAACCATTTCTTTTCTCCAAAATCAGGAGTGGAAAGAGAGTATGCAGTAATGAATTGCTTTGTTTGCAGGCTCTGGCAGAAGAGAAGGTGGCTTATGAGCGTAGCACCAGTCGCAACATCTACCTGAATGTGGCAGTGAACACCTTGAAGAAGCTCCGAAGCCTCGTGCCCAGCTCCCCGTCCAGGACCAACAGTACGTACCACACCCGGGGCTTAATAACCGGAGCCCTGCTTGGATTAGAAGCCACGGAGAGGAACTTGTTGAAAAGACAGACCCATTTCTCAGAAGCATTATGCTGAAAGGCAAACAACTCCAGTTAGCTTTTTATAGTCTGGCAAGCTTTAATGGGCCTTCAAGAGGCAAGTCCTGCAATGCTTTGTTGGCTGTCTGAACCTAAATGGAGATAATGCCACATGGATTATTTTTTTTTTTTAGCACAAGTTCTTTAAAATGAAAAGCCCTGCTAATGGAGTAACTTTCACATGATGCCTTCAAAGTGATAGACTCGTCCATCACCGCAGAAATCTGTTACACACATTAAGCTTCAAGAGAGAAACGAAGAGGGTTAAGACATTTCATTATTGGCTCTCGAGAGGGTACATTAAACAATCAATTTGTGCTGTTCTTGTGAATTTTTTTTTTTTCCTGGTCTCTTCCCTTTTCTCCCCTCTGTCTTCATTACCTTCATGGCCATTAGTCAGAGAGGCTGAACTTGGGAGGCTGGCCTTTCGGAGAGGGCTGCCAGTTAATGATTAGTAAAAGCACCTACCTGCCATTATCTGATGTGCTGAGCATATTCTAGAGCTCTGAAGCTCCTTTCCAAAGGAAGTCAAAAGATTTGGTGTGGGAGTCTGTTCTGCAGGCACCTAATGACAAAGCTGCCCGCTGTGAGTGGGTGATCCCACCATACAGCACTGGGTCAAGTTGCTTCTGTGTTTGGTCTTCTCTTGCTTTGGGCATGAGGAGGACTTGCTGTGCCCAGTAGGCAGATAGAGCTACCAGAGAGTCCAGAGGAACTGTTATCCTTGTTAAAAAGAAAAGTTCTTGTAGGCTGACAGTGCGAACAGAAAGCTCCCTGTAGTGCTGGAATCAGAATGCTAGGCCACCACCATACATGTGCCAGTTTCTGGAGCAGGAATTTACAGAATCCCAGGGTTGGAAGGCATCTTTAAAGACCATCTAGTCCAACCCCCTTGCAGTGAACAGGGACATCTTCACTAGATCTGGATTGAAGAGGATAAATGCAGTCCTACTGCCAATGCGTTTTGGCCAGATCTCTAGGACTGAAGTCGCTTACACTCAGCTGGACACCTGATGTCCTGTTTTGCTTCTTCCTTCTCACTGCAGAGACAAGTAACAAGAAAGTGGTGTCCCATGAAGCTGTGCTGGGAGGGAAACTTGCTGCTAAGACCAGCTTTACTCTAAACCGGTCAGGGAGCTTGAGAGCAGAGGATCTAACAGGTAAGGCCCTGCTCTTCTGGGGCTCTGATCCATAAATTTTTATAGCCAGAGGTATAACACTGTGACTGGGGGGAGCAGGATCTTGCTGGTGCATGAAGTGTGGTGATTTATCGTTGGGATGGTGCTATGAGTCATTTCCTAACTGCAGACCCGCCCGGTGAATAGTGCACTGCTCTCATCAGCATCTTCTCC
This sequence comes from Heliornis fulica, assembly GCA_013399135.1. Lineage (NCBI taxonomy): Eukaryota > Metazoa > Chordata > Aves > Gruiformes > Heliornithidae > Heliornis > Heliornis fulica. The sequence goes on from VXBZ01009388.1 coordinate 26,641, forward strand.
ATTCCCCGCTCTGTGTACGCTGACAGAGTCCTTTTGGCTTTGTAGGATCAGTAACTGTTCAGAACTGCCTCTTGTGTTTTGGGTTTGAGTGACTTTAGGGCTTTTATTTCTGCCTCAGTTTTACTTTAATGTCCTTGCCCTGCAGCAGTGCTTTGCAGTGTGCCTGTCAGATTCAAAGGCAAACCCCCGATATCGCCGTCTGCTCTGCAGGGCTCGTTTCCACCTCACCAATGTCACAGTAAGGTCGTATCGTAGCCAGAGGATTGTGCCACAAGCACTATCTGTGTTGGCTCAAATCAGTTATGGGTATTTTGGTTGCCAAGAGATGTAGGCAAATTGTTGAGGAGATCAGAGAAGAGACAAGTAGGCCACGGAGCAGATGGAATTGATGCGGAGAAAAGCTTAAAAGGGCCTGTATAGCTCAGCTAAGCAACATCAAAGGGGACGCAGCAATATTGGGAGGGTTTAACGTAGCAGCAAAAGGATCAGTTCAAGCATTTAAAACATAGAAATGGGAGAAGTCTTCACACTGGTCAGGAAAGGCTTGAAGATGGGCCCTTTGGAGGCATTTTTCACCTGCTTCCCAGACTTAATGCTGGTGGTTGAAGAGGTTAAAGATCAGCTTGTGCACCAGTGACTAGATTTTAACATCCACCACCCTGTCATCTATTTCCTTGTCAATCCTGAACACAGGCAGTGGAGGTGAGTTCAGAATAGTGTAACTCCCTGTCAGGAGGCTCCATAAAGCAAAAAAAAAATAGTTAAGAAAAACCACCCAAACTGAAGTGATGTGACTTTGGCGTTGTCTTTATGTGCAGGAGCCGCCTTGTACCGGCGACTGAAGGAGTATCTCATGACTGAGGAGCAGCTAAAGGAAAATGGTTACCCAATGCCTCACCCAGAAAAGCCTGGCCGTGCTGTCCTCTTCACTGTGGAGGAGAAGAAAACAATTGACTGTAAGCTCTCCTGCCTCTTGCATTCTGCAAGGTTTGGTAGATATGTTACAACTGGAGCCACCTGTCCTATTCACAACTGGTCTTTATGCAAAAAGATGTCCTTGGTCTGGGTGTGGAGCCATTTGCTCCTGGTGTGAATGGTCTTGTTGGCTGAGACCTTTGTCTCTGCAGGCCAAGGAGGAGAGGAGCATGGCTGCAGAAGTTTGCTGCATTTCTAGAGGACGAGTTTCTTCAGCTTGCAGGTCACAAGCATGTTATTTTGGACACAGGGTTTATAGGTTGTGGCACGTGGGGCTGAGTGATGGTCTGATTGCTGCTGATAAACCTGAACTGGTCAGGTTGCCTCCCTGGACAAGCAGCCTTCAGCCTTCCCTTTGAGGGCACACATTCTGCTTGTGATCTGCACTTGCTCAGCACAGGATTTGACTCCCAACTTTGTTGTGCTTATCTGGAGGTTTCGTACTGCTGTTGCAGAGGAGGTGGTTGGAGAGAGGCTCCTGTTTAGCATCTGATGATGCTTTCCACAATTTTTTTCGTGTCTGTACATATCAACTGCTGTTATGGTGTGATATGGACCAGCACTGGGTCAGGCTGTTGTTGTGGTTGTGCCTTGCTGGCTGGGATTGCACAGCTTTGTGTGACCTCTGGACAGTGCTGGGCCCGGTAGTTCCCAAAAGCCCTTTTTGCAACTGGCCAAAATGATCCCTCAGGTTTCCTCAGGATGGGGTGGGCTCCTCCTCCTGTCTGAAGCCTCTGAACTCCTGTCACAGGATTGATGCTCATCAGACACAGATGAGAGCAGGCTGTGATGCAGCCAGGGATAAAACACATCCTTAGGATATATTCTGAGGTGCCTTTCCACGCTCTTCTGAGTGTCTCTTTGGAGAGACCTTGCTAAAGTGTGTTAAGTGCTCATCCATGTTAACACCTTGTGTCTACATTTGTCCTGTGGTTGCTGAAGCAACCTGTACTAAAGCTTTCTTGCATTAACACTGTCAAGTACTGTATTTGTGAGAGCCATTTTCTCCAGTCAACTCCTTTATGTGATGCTGAGATCATTTTCCTGGTTCTGTTTCTGTAGTTTCCTGCAGATGCTGCGTGATCTTTGAATTTATTCTTAATTAACTAAAGCTATTTGTTAATAGTGACCATGATCAGTGGATAAAAATGGTCTAGATGGTTATGTGGAGCTGGGAATGTGCTAGCAGCAGCTTAAATGCTCACACTAGTACTTGGGGAATTTCAGGGATGTCAGAAGCATGACAGTCACCTCCTTTATCTGTGGCTCTGCATGATGAACTGTGAGCAGCACAACCACAGGTGACTGGAGAGAGAAGTCTGTAGCTGCCCCTCGGTGGGCCAGGCTGGGCTGTAAACATTCCTGGTTTTAGGTGCAGGAGAATCCCTATGGGAAAGCTGTGCTTGGGAAGAACCCAAATGTCATTTGGAAGTAACAAGACACAGGTCCCCTGGAAATGAGGCTTCATTAGCTCTGATGTCCAAAGAATGACTTATTTATTTATTCTGTTTGTTAAAGGAACTGTGTTGGCATACAATGTAATTTGCTGTGGGTAAAGAAATGGTGCAAAATATGTTTGTGTGAACTGTTGCTGCACACCAAAACTATGAGTGAGCCTTATGTCTGCCTCTGGGAAGTGTTTGGGTAGCAAACACTACACCCCACTGCATTTTCCAAGGGGTGGGAGTTTTTGCAATGAGATTTGCAACCCTTTTTCACAGGAAAATCTGTTTCACTGGTGTTTGGGGCTTCAGTGACTCTGATTTACTCCTGCTCTGGCTAAATCTAACAGGTAAAAGATTTCTAATGAGCTGACTCTTGCTCCTCTCCTCTCTTAAAGCTTCCTGCAGGGTTTGTTGTCGCTGTGGCACAGAGTACATGGTCTCAGCCTCTGGGAACTGCATTCGCAAGGAGGAGTGTGTGCATCACTGGGGAAGGCTACGCAAGCAGAGGGGTAAGTCCCTTCCGAGGGGGCTGCCTCATGCTGGCTGTGCTCTAGCTCCCAGCTCGAGCATTTACCTCGGGTTTGAGTCGCTGTGGAGCGGTTTGTCACGCTTGTCATGCGCTTGGATCGTGACAGTTCCTAGTTTTGTCACTGGGTGGCCCTGCTGCTGCTGAAATAGCCTTGCAAAGAGCTGCTGGGAATACTGGTACGGGCCTAGCGGGGCTGGGGCTGGAGCGGAGCTTGTTCATCTTTGCTTTTGAGCTTAGTATTTTTATTATTATCATTTTTTAAACAACCTTCCCACACATTTTGTAAAAATCAGTCTTTTTTGGAGGCTGACTTGGGAGCCCTAGATGTCTCTTGCTACTCAGGAGAGTTCACTGGTCTTGATTGAATTAATTTGCAGTGAGACTCTAACCTAGTTTAGCTCTGCTGGGGATTTCCAGCAGAGAATCCTTCTCTTCTGGAGTTTGGCTGAGGATGAAAGGCTTAAACTCTTCAGATTGCCTCATGTGAACCCAGACTGGGGTTTTTTTCCCCTTTATTTGGTACATTATTGTTGCTGTGCTCATCCAGGGTATCTCTACGTGCGAGAGCTGAAGTTCAGGGGGTTTTGTGTTAACAGGAATCTTCTCTTTAACTCTTCTCTTTTGCTCTTTCAGTGCCAGGTGGATGGGAAACTCACTACAGCTGCTGCTCAGGAGCTGTGGGGTCACCAGGCTGCCAGGTTGCTAAAGTAAGTTATTGAGCAACACCTTTTCATTTGCAATATTTGTCCTCTGCTTGCAGTGGTGATGGCTGTGCAGTTGTTGCTTAAGGCTTTAGAAGATGGTGACTTCCCTTAAGCAGGGGGAAGCAAGCACTACTTAAGTGTCTTTAGCTGTGCAAAGGTAGGAAAATGCCATGTTTGGCAGGAAGGAGGAGTCTTGGCTGTCTGGAGTGAGGTGGATTCATTTGTTCTGAGCAAATGCCAGTGGCTTAAGCTCTGTAAGGGAAAACTCAGATATAGACTTCTTCAGGGAGACATTGGAGAGGAGAGGTGGAAGGAATTTCTTTCTAAGGAGCAGTCTCAGGGCCTTGACAGCAGTGTGCCAAAACCTTTTCCCCATTTTTAGCCAAATCTTTTGAGTTTTCTGTTTACTGCATGCCTTTTATTGTATCAAGGGGTGAAAACTTCCTAGTGAGTCTGTTGTAATTAGTAAGTAAGCATTACCTCTCTTTAGGATGCAGTGGGGAAAGGATCCCAGCACTGGAAAGCAGACTGAAAAACCTGCTTGAGAATGACATTTTGGCCCTTTCATAGAGCCAAACGTGGTTCAGGATACCCTCACATTGCTTTGTCTTCTTTAGGCCACTGGAGACCTGGCTTCCCAGCCTGGCATTACTGGTCCACTCAAACCAGTAACTGAAGGCAGCAATCCATCTCAGCTGGTCTCTGGGGTTTCCCCTTGTTTTGGTGGCATTTTTATGTTGGTGGCTGCTGTGCAGGGAGAAGAGGCTTGATGCAGAACTGAGTGAGCAGAGATCTGTAAGGGCCATGTCCAGCAGAAGGGGCTCCCAGAGCACATCTGTTATGAGATACCATCTTTTCCCACTGTCTAGAGGACCACAGGCGATACAGGGCCAGCAAAGCTGGCTGGAGGCTCTAGGGAAGTGTGTGCCCCTCTTGCTCTGGCCAAAACTAGAGGTGGGAGAGGAATTCTGTTGAAAAATTCCCAGTCTGAAACACAAGTGGGATCAGGCAAGCTACTGCTGCTCCTGTTTCTTTCTCATGTGAAATTAAGATCTCTTTCTAATTAGTGTTCCAAGAAATATCCAGCAGGGAAGTCTGGAGAAATTGATGGGGCTATAAAAACATGACTTCTCTGCATGTTTCTGCGTTGCTGTTGTAGCCCATAAAACCTCATGGCCTTTTAAGAAACACACAATCTCTCTAATAGCCTCATAGTCAGTGAAGCATCACCAGCGCTCCGGGGCTCAGGCATCCTTTCCCATCTGCCTCCTAGTTGTTGTGCTGCAGCAGATCACAGTGTTCTGCCTTTCTTGATGTTTTTTTTGTTTTTTTTTTTCTCATCCAAATAAGCAAGTTTCACAACACCCTTTGGCTGATTGAAGCTTCAAGTCCACAGCCTGCTTATGATGAGAACAGGCAGTGAGATATTGGATTGTTTGGACTACAAGGGAGCACAGTACGCTTCAGCCTTGAAGGACAGCCCTGAAAACAGCAAATATTAGTACTAAGAATACTTTTTTCTAGCTGATTAGAAAAGCATGGCTGTCTTTTCCATCTGTATACATTGCAGGGCCACCAAGATGATGGAGTGTCCTCCTTTTGAGGACAGGCTGAGGGAGCTGGGTCTCTTGGGCTTGGAGGAAACTGAGGGGTGACCTCATTAATGTTTATAAATGTGTAAAGGGTGAATGTCAGGAGGATGGAGCCAGGCTCTTCTCAGGGGTGGCCAGTGACAGGACAAGGGGCAACTGGTCCAAGCTGGAGCAGAGGAGGTTCCTTGGGAACCTAAGGAGAAACTCTTTCCCTGTGAGGGTGCCAGAGCCCTGGGCCAGGCTGCCCAGAGAGGTTGTGGAGTCTCCTTCTCTGGAGACATTCCAACCCACCTGGACATGTTCCTGTGTGACCTGATCCAGGTGATCCTGCTCTGGCAGGGGGTTGGACTGGATGATCTTTCGAGGTCCCCTCCAACTCCTGATGGTTTCTCTGGGATTCTGGGATTGGTGATGTGCCTGTCTGGATTATGCTGCAGTTATCCAGCGTGACAGGAGATGGCAGGATGGAGCTGTGCTCGTACCTACTGCTCCTCAGGACCAAAGGACTCTGGAGCTGCTGCTCTTTGTGATAGTGGAATCTGCTGCTTTGGTCTGAAAAACAGAAGCAACTTCTCTGCCCTCCTCCTTCCAGAACAGTTACGGAACATCAACTAGTGGAGGAAAGCACCTAATAGTATTTATGTTCTTTCCTCACTGCCCATTTACATTGTGTTACAGAGGGGAGGGAACAGGCTGCAAGAGGGAAATGTTTGCTTTCTGTTGGCAGAACTTCTCCCACCTTTCTGTCCCAAGACAAACAAGCACAACCCTCTTGTAGGGTGAGGTCTGCGAGAAGCACGTTGAAGGGGGCTGCACACAGGGGGCTGTGACTGTGTACAGATACAGTGAGATTTAGGGACAGCCAAAACTCACAACAACAACAAAAACAACCCACAGGGGAATAAGGGAGAGAAAACTTCACCTCTGACTGGGATCTAAAACCATGCTGGTGGGCAACAGGGCAGCTGCAGCCTCTGCCTTGCCCTGGATTACTTGGTCCTGCTTCTCCCCTGGCACGGGGGTGTGGGTAACCGGATCACTTGAAAACTTGCCTGGCAAAGAAAGCTTTCAGGCTGACAGGGTAGGGTGGGATCTGTGGCTGTGGAGGAGAGTGGGAGTGCCTGTTACAACAGCAGCTTAGCCTTGCAGTGGCTTAAGCCACTTGTGAAATCATTCTCTGAGTTTTCCTGCCTGCTCGAGGAACTCTTGCACTGGTTTTCGTTTACCCTGAAGTTTTAGCTGGAGAGTTATGAGTGGCTGGAAGGACTCTGTCTCCTCAAGTGCTGGTAGGCAGTAGCTCCTGCTTGTCTGCAAGCTGTCTGGGTTTGGAATACATGTGCTTGTATTTGTTTGCACACACTGACATTTTTGATCCTTCATTACCAGTTTCTCATTCTGCCTGTGGGCTGTGATACACCCAATGCTAGTGCTCCAACAGGGATGTTGGGGATCAGAGTCCCACACTTCAGCATGTCTTGGCTGCAAGCTAAACTTGGAGACAGCAGCTGGAGCTAGGTTAGTGTAAGGAGTCAGTGTGACCCTTCCTGAATAATTCTGTTGAACAAAAAGTCAAAGCCACATGTCCCTAGATGAGTGATGTCTTGGTCCTGTGTGAGCTGTCAGTATGATACCACTAGCCCTGATCTGCCTTTGGAATTGGGGTTGCATGTAGCTGTGTTTGCTGAGGTGGTGAACTTGTCAGACCTACTGGTAGGCAAAACTTAGTCCTCACTGATCATTAGAAATTATAAAAAAAAACCATAAAACCCAAACAACATTTTTGTTGAAGTGGGAGGTTCTGTTGAGACAAACTTTCTATATTCTTGTTCCTACTGTTAACATTTTTTTTCCCTTTCCCTTAAGCAACATGTCCATGATGGACGAAAGGAGAGCCTTGATGGCTTTGTGAAGACTTTTGAGAAGTTACCTACAACCGAGGGCTACCCTGGGATCTACGCGTTGGACTGTGAAATGGTGGGGCCCTGAGGACAGGGACAATGCACAAGCAAAATAAGCTTTTTGGGGAAAGCTCTGTTTCCTTACCATCTTCTCTCCTTTCTGCTGTGGACTTTAAATTGTATTGGTCCTGTAGAATATAATTAGCTCTTATTAATTAGTTTCAGCAGTATGTGTTTCACCTGGGGCTGTGTGCACCCCTGAGAACCTGTAGCGAGCTGGCCGATACCGAGCAGTGTTTGCTGGGCTGCACTGGGAGTGAAGGGCTGTGGTTGGCATGTGCTTGTCTTCATGTCTGCTCTGTTGCTTGCAGTGCTACACCAAGCAAGGGCTGGAGCTGACAAGAGTCACTGTGATCAACTCTGACCTGAAAGTGGTGTACGACACTTTTGTCAAACCGGACACCAAGGTGGTGGACTATAACACCAGGTAAGGATGGTCTTCTGTGGGTCAGAGGTCTGTGCTTGGAATTAGCAACATGGTGGGAATGGCTGGTAGCATCTGTTGAAGCTCCACTGAGTGACAGTTCCTAACAGCTGAGACACTGAGGTGTCCCTTCAGTGAAGAAAGCCCTCCTTTCTGCTCTCGCTCTGCAGATTCTCAGGTGTGACAGAAGAAGATCTGGAGAACACCAGTATCACCTTGCGGGATGTCCAAGCCGTCCTACTCAACATGTTCAGTGCAGATACCATATTGATAGGGCACAGCTTGGAAAGCGACTTATTTGCACTAAAGGTAACTTGCATGCTTTGCATTGGCATTTCCCTGGCTCTTACCCACTCTGGGGTGTGTTGTTTAAATTTAGAAACCAGGTGGACACAGTAGATCTGTCTTGTAGAACTTTTTTCTAATATCCAATCTAAATCTACCTATGGATGTAGGTACATCCATAGGTAGATTTAGGTAGCTTTAGAAAGAACTTTAGAAAAAGTTCTTTCCTGTGAGAGTGGTGGAGCACTGGAACAGGTTGCCCAGAGAGGTGGTGGATGCCCCTGGATCCCTGGAGACGTTCAAGGCCAGGTTGGATGAGGCCCTGAGCAAGCTGATCTAGTTGGGGGTGTCCCTGCTTCTTGCAGGGGGTTGGACTAGATGGCCTCTGGGAGTCCCAACTCCAGCCATTCTATGATGTCCACAGCAGCTGTTTTAGAAGCAGGACAGGCCCCACTGTCTCTGCCACTGGAGAGAGCTCGCACGGTTTCTCTCCTGATGTTCACACGTCTGTCTTCTCTGAATGAGGTGCTCTGCCTGGTTTGCTGTGATTTGTGCCATTACTTTGATCAAGCTCTTCTGACCTTTCATCTGTCTTGTTCCCTGCCTGGCCCCTGTCAGTTCAGCCCACCCATCTCTCACCCATCTCAGCTGTCCTTGAGGGAGGGCCATCCTTTGCCCTTGCACTCCCAACATAAATCCCAGGGAACCTGAGCTGACTCTTCAGCCAGTCTGTTCTCACAAGCCAGAACTTCCTCCAGCCATTCTTTATCATGAGCCACTTTGCTGAGGAAGCCGTGGCTGCCAACTCACAGCAGCAGTTTGGAAGCAGGAGCTTTTTAATGCCCTCAAAGCGCCTCACCTCTCCATGGCACCCTTTATCCCAGCCTTCCAGAGTTCATCATCATCATCAAAAAATTATTTACAGTTTTATCAGCACAAGATGACTGCGTTGGCCTCTTAGAGGCATGATTTTCTCTTAGCATTTGCAGATGCTGCCAAAAGAAGGAACCCAAGAGCAGTATAGCAGAGCGTGACAGGCAGTGGCATGTCCAGCCATAATGTCTGAAGGCTGTGGCAGTAAAGTCGACATCTCGCTAATGGCCATGGCAAGCTCCAAATGGTGATAGCGTTTCAATCTTTATTTAAAGCTACATTACCCTGTTTCCTCAGTCTTCCTGATCTACATAAGTAATTATCATTGTGCCTGGGTGGGTGCCAGACCTGACTGCAGTCTAGGAAAGATTATCCATAGTGTTGGCAGTTTTATACTCGGAAGAGCGTCGCGGGTTGTTTCGGTTAAACCGCAGCCGTTCCCAGGCGTTACGGGGCTGGGCTGTGACACGATTCGTGGCGAAGTCACGGGTTGTCACGCGACATTAGCTGGTGCCTGGGAAGAGTTGAGGCACATGAGGAGACTGGATTATCTGGGTCTTGTCTGAGCCATCCAGTCTCGGGACTGGCAGAGTTGTCTTCTGGTCAGGCACACAGGTTTATCTCTTCGACCTTGCGTTTTGCTGCAGCAATCGTGGCGTGGGACTGACTTCATCCACGTTCCTTCACCTCTCACTGAACACATGTTGTTGGCAACACGGGGTTAATCTTGACTCAGCTCAAGAGTAAGAAACTGGAGTTTAAAAAAAGGCAGCTCACCCCTGCTCTGTTTGCAGACCCTGTCAGATGTGGCCTTTTGCTGCTCAACGGGGCTTGTGGTGCAGGGTAGGGTGCAGGTTCAGCATCCTCAGCTCCTCCAGCGTGACACATCATACCCAAGGGACAGCAAACCCCAGGACGAGCCAGGGCCTCCCTCCCATCCACCCAGATGTGCAAGATCTCCTTGTCCCATTTCATCCTTGCTCAGTCAGTGCTGGTTAAACACATCCTGTTGAGTCACTGTGGACTCACCAGAGGTGTTTGGGTTGGTTTGTGCCTTGAATGTTAGACCTTTCCTGTAGAAGCAGCGTGATGTACAATGGTATGATTTTGACTTGCACATCCTTCCCAATTCTGTCCACACCTTAAGAAGCAGTTGAAAGGCTTTTACAGGCTTTGTGGGGTCAACTTGGTTCCTCAGCTTCACTTGTCATTGTGTGAGACACCCACAGGGTAAGGTCAGCTTCTCCAGGCCAGGCTATTGAGGATTCCCCTGCCCTCTCCTTTGACTTATGTGAACTCAACCAGCCCTGAATTTCTGCTGCTTTGAATGTGCAGTTCAGTGGGACTTTCAGGGCAGGTGTGTTGTCTGGCAGAGCAACAGGAAGCCTCTGGGCATGCACCCTTCAAGGGAGAGTCATCTTTGGTTCAGCTGGAACCTCTTGCAAGACTGGCTGGGTTGGAGCTTGGTGACAGCGTGACATAGAGCCCGAGAAGGTGACTGGCAGATTGCATGGTTAATCCTAAGGTGTGTCTGTCCCTGTGGGAGAGGGAAATTAAGCACACTTCTTTCTTGCTCCCTCCCTCCCTCCAGCTTATCCATGGTACAGTGGTGGATACTGCGATTGTCTTTCCCCACCGGCTGGGTTTGCCTTACAAACGGGCTCTCCGGACGCTGATGGCAGACTACCTCAAGCGCATCATCCAGGACAATGGTGAGACCAAGGAGGAGCTGAGAGGAGGGAGGGTCTTGTGTCCTGTCCCACCTGGATGTGGGCTCCCTGGACCTGCCTTCTTCTCTCCTCCCCAAGCCCCATCCTCCTGCTCCTAATGGTTTGTTCCCTGCGTAGTGTCTGGCAGTAGCTGCGAATGGGTTGGTGTACAGACTGTCTCTGTTCTGAGGGCCACAGCTCTTGCTTCTTCACACTCTGTGCTAAGTGGGGACCAGAGAAGTGGGGTGAGAGGGCCTCAGGTAGCTCTTTCAAGGCCGTGTCATGCCATCCTCACCTCTTCCCTGGCAAACTGAAGTTGACTTTTCTGTCTGAAGCATGGCTTGTTCCTTTCCATCTCCCTGGAGCAAGCTGTAAACCTACTGCTGGGGAAACAGGCCACTCTGACCAGCTACTCTGTAGCCTGAGGGCCACCAGACTGGCAGGACTTCAGCCCTTAATTTAAACAAGGGGATAGTGTCAGGCTGAAGTCCAGCAAAAATGATGTTTAGTGGAAATTCTCCACAGCTCCATCATGGTGGTTGATGGAGATCACAGTTGCTGTGGCAGAGGGCCATGAGCAGTGTGCCAGGCAGGACCTCCTCTTGGGAAGCTTTCCCCCATGCTCCTGGGCAGCACAGGGCTGCCTGGGCCGTGGTGCTAACTGCCATCCCTGTCTCTCTGTCCCCAGTGGAAGGGCATGACTCCAGCGAGGATGCCAGAGCTTGCATGGAGCTGATGGTCTGGAAGATCAAAGAAGATGCTAAAGTGAAACGATGACCTGCGCTTTCTCTCTCACCTGTTCCTCCTCCACCTCTTGGAAGCAGTGCAATAAATGCTCAGAGTAACACTGTCACCTGTACGCAGCAGCATGCTACCCCGGCTCCCCGCGCCCTCCCAGGTACCTGTGGGACTCCAGGGCTGCTGCTGGTGTGGCTGAACAGCACCAGCTCACTGCTTGCAGGTCCCCGTGGCCAGATAGTGGCTCTCAGCTCCTCCTGACTCTGCCTGAGGGATGCTCTGTGGTACAGTTGCCTCATAGGCACGGCACGGTGGTTTTGAGTAGTGCAGCCAGAGAGAACTTCTTGGTTCGTAGGAGAAGCTTTTAGAGGTAGGTTGGATATGTGCAGAAGGATCTTTCTGGTTCAGTTAAAGGTAGATCTTTTTCTTTTCCTATTTTTTTTTCACCCCAGTGTAACTTAAATGACCTCCATACTGCAAAGCTGGTAGATTCCCACAGTGTTTGGAGATGTGGGAAACGGAAGCAGGTTGGGCAGGAAGCTGTGGAGTGAGTGGATTGCGTAGCTGGGGTGTGCATGGCAGGCCAGGGGTGACCAGAGCTGAGGATTGAGCCATCTGGGAGGAGATCCTGGTGCAGTCCTGCTGTGTAGGAGAGGCTGTCAGAGTGCATGTGGTGGGAGCAGCAGCTCAGAGACAGACAAGGTGGATCAGGGGAATTACTGCCCACCGTGACCCCGGTGATCCCTTCAGTGAGGCTGGTGTCCTGGTTCTGCAGCTGCTGCAGAGGAGGAAGCCACAAGTGTTTGACCTTGCCCAGACCTCGGTGAGCCCTGTGTGTAATAGAGGGGCTGCACCAAACTGGGCTCCCAGAGCCTTCCAGGGGGAGGAGTTGTGCTGGGAGGACAGTGGTTGTGCCTTTGCAGGTCAAGCTGTCCTTCCCCTGGCCCTGAGCTTCCAGTATGTCTCCAGTGAGCTTGCCTGCAGGGATCAGGGTTTTTCAGGGACCTAGGTGTAGCTGAGATGGCACCTAAGGGTGGCCCCTCGTGGTCTGTAGGACTCCCCACCTGTCTGTCCCTGAGAGCAGGGACTTGATGCAGGCAAGAGCAAAAGCAATAGGTAAAAAATACTCTTAAACTAGTTTACATGTGGAGTGGTGTAGAGGCTGAGAGCCAGTTAGTTTGTATCTGCCCCCTGGAGAAAAGAACTGCTGAGTGTGTCTGCCCTACCTGGGGCAACTGGGGCAGGAGCATAGGCAGACTGGGCTGCTGTACTGGTCTATCTCAGGTCAGGCACCCTTGCTGTGGTGGCACCAAGGGAAGTGGTCCCTGGGAGGTGAGGTCTTCTAGCTGAGGTCTAGGCAGCAGCTTCCTTGTGATATTAGAGCAGCAGCTGCCTCAGCCCTCCCAGACGGGCCTGGCATCGCTTCCCAGTGCTGGCTGGTATGGTGCTGGCTGTGCATCCCCAGCTTGGGCTGGCTGCATTGCTCTGGTGGCAGTAGGACTCCGAGTTTGGGGACGTGCTGCGTGTCCTCTGGCACATCCTGCTGACCTGTCCCACCTCTGTGCCCAGCATGGCAGGACTGGTCTGTGGGCAGCAGGGTCCCGCTCAACCCCTCTGCATGTGCTGAAGTATGTGCCTGAGCCCTGGGCAGTAATCCCCATCCCACTGCTGTCTGTGGAGGCTTCCAGAACCTGACCTCTGCCAGGCTCTGCTGAAGCCACCAGAAGCAGGGACCGTGAAGTCTCCTATTGCTGTTGCCCTTCTCCTTCCTCTGGCTGGCAGCAGGGTCCCAGCCTGTTGGTTACCCCTGGTTTGGGGCCATGCAGCTCCCTGCCACCCCCCCAGCACACATCACACCCTGCTCTCCTGGCAGCCCACCTCTGCCAAGCGCTGCAGCCACCTCCGTCCCTGCCGAGGGGTCTGTGGACCCCTCGTCTCACCCCTCTCCCGCTGCCTGCACGGAGCGATGCTGCTCCTGCCCAGCCCGTGGAAGAGATGAATCAGTGCTTCCAAACTGGGGAGAGAGGGCTTCTTCCCACATCTGCCTCTCTCCCTTGTTTACCCCCAGTTTACCTTCACTCTGGCTGCATACTGGGAGCAGCCCCCCCTCCCCCGATCTACCCTGCAGATGACATTTCAAAGCCGGCTTTTCCCTCAAGGCTGCCGCTTACCTTCCAGGCAGTCCCAGCTCAGCACTTGCCTTCCCTGGGGAAGAAGCCAGCACGTTTCTATCATGGGTCCAGTGTTCTGGTGTCCCACTTGGGGCGCTGGTTGCTTGGCTTGACCCCCCCACCCTCCCAGCCTGGGCTTTGGGAAGGCAGAGCACCCCTGCAGGGTGCGCTCCCCCGGGGGTCCTGCTAGACCAGGGCACTTCAGTGATTTCCCCACAGCTCAGCTGACACCCCCCTAAAATGAGGATTTGGGGGGTGTGTGAGGGGGTAAGTTGCCAGTTGTGGGGATGTTAGTGGGAAAGTGACCACTTCCACCCATCTGGTGTGCCAGGACCCCCGGGCTGCCGTTGCCTCCACCCCCGGGTGCCATCACACTGTAAAACCAGAGGCTGCTGGTTGGTAAGAGGTTTTTTTTGGGTTGTACATAACTGTTGTAACCTGTAACTTTTTGTAATTGTTTTTAATAAAAGGGTGTTGACTAGATGCACGCTCCTGAGTCTGGGTCTGCTCTGCCTGCGGCCGGATCGAGCAGGATGGCTGCTGGAGCCACCCTGGCGGTGGGGAGGGCCTGGGCAGCATTCCCTGGAGCATCCCTGCACCTTGCAGCTGCTCTTGTTTCCTGTGGGTCCTCCCAGCGTGGCTCTGCAGCAGAGCCCAGCCTTCCCCCAGTGCTTGTCACCAGGAGCTGGACCAAGGGGGATGGTGCTGGTGCTGCAGCTGCCAGTCTGTGAGCTGAGGTGATGCCTGCAGCGTCTGGGGGTGTGGGGGCCACATCCTCACTCCGTGCAAACCCTGGACAGCATCAAGGCAGGTCCCAGCTCCTGCCTCTGTCCTGGAGCTGGGGCAAAAGCCCAGACATGCTGGTGCCCACCTCGGTGTCCTCCCACCGCCTGAGCAGGCGGTGGGAGGACACCGAGGTGGGCACCAGCCCAGAAGAGCCCGTATCAATCTTACAAATGGGGCAGGAATTAAAGTGCCAAGCAAAGGAGCTGATTCAGCACAGAGGAAGAGGTGAAGGTAAAAAGTTCAAATAAAAAAATAATAGGCTATTAGATGACCTCACTGGCAATGTGTTTTATTTAACGTGCTGGTGATGGCTTGGCTGTGGCAGCTGTAAAAGTCACAGCTGACCCATGTTCTCAGCCACCTTTAGGGCCCTTTGAGGTGCTGGGTGCTCCGGCATTAACTTGGGTGCCAGCCCTGCCCAGAGACGCTTGGCCCTGCTTCTCCTGCCATGTCCCTCTTGTGCAGGGCACCTGTGCCATGCTGGGGGTGCCAGAGGGGGACTGACATCCTCAGGTGGCACTGGCTGTCAGCAAACCCCTGTGGTACCCAAAGCATTTTGCTTTGCTGATTGTTTGGAGCGGGGACGGTGACAGGGACCCTCCGAGTTCCCTCTGCATCAAGGGTTGAGGCGGGGGCGGTTTAGGTCACCCAGCCTGGGGAGTGCAGGCAGGGGCACGTGGATGGACAGACAGACAGCAGTGCTGCAGGATGCAGGTTCAGAGTCCAGCCTTGGAGCACACTGTGGCCCAGGGTGCTGCCATGCCTGGGGCAGCACCCCAGAGATCACAGAGGGGGTTTCCTGCTCTTAAACCTTTGACCCTTTGGGGTGCTTCACCTCTGACTCGAAGCATGGCCCTGGCACTGCCACCACCTCAGCTTTCAGATGGTGCTGCTCAATCTGGGGGAGTGAATGAGCAGCAAACCCTTCTGTCCCCTGTCCCTGCCCCCCCTTCCTTCACCTTGGGCAGGCTGGACTGGCCCTGGCAGCTTCTTTGGGGGTGAGAGGAGATGGACTCCAGGACCTCCATGTCCTTCTTGGAGTGAGGGGCCCAGAGCTGAACACAGCACTCGAGGGGTGGCCTCACCAGTGCCCAGTCCAGGGGCACAGTCCCCTCCCAGCCCTGCTGGTCACACTGTTCTGATACAGGCCAGGATGCCCCTGGCCTTCTTGTCCCCCTGGGCACTCTGCTGGCTCATGTTCAGTCAGCAATCAGAGCATCCCCGGCCCTGAACCTGCCCTCTTGCAAGGGAGGTGAATTTTTGGGTCAGTCTGGGGCTTAGTTGGGCACATGACAGTGATTGAATGTCCCTCTTCTGCAGCTGAGACTGGGCAGCTCATCACATGTAACTGCCTTAGAGCTGCTACTAGGATTAGCTCTGGTGCCCATCTCCTCCTGAAGCATCATTCCCCAGCGTGAGGTGTCCTTGGGGCCTCTCTGTGTCACCTCCTGCCACCAAGCACCCGGTGTGGGTTGGAGGTGACTGTGGTCATGGAATCTCTCCAAAGGTTGCGACCACTGTTTGTTGGGACCCGCCAGGAGGGTGAGGGTGGGGGTCGAGTTTGGGTACTGCATCGGTGTCCCACAGCTTGTGTGTGCAGGCAGGAAAGCTCCTTATGTGGTGCCATCAGTGTGGTGAGGCCCTTTCTGCCTGCTGGGGACAGGGACCTCGCTGAAGGCCCTCCCCACCCCCCCTTGCTCCAGCCTTTTGCTTGGCAGGACCCAGGGTCAGTCCTCAGCCGTGGCATTGGGCCTGCACACCTTGGCTGCTCCACTCCGTGCCTCAGTTTCCCCTGGGGCAGCAGCAGGGGATGCCTGTGTCCCCCTCAATGGCCACCCCAAAGTGCCCTGTGGTTCAGGGGGGCTGAGGGGGTCCTCAGACACAGGGGTGCCCTTTTCCAGCCCTAAACCTGCAGCAGGATGGGGTGGGTGACACTGGTGTCACCATGGGGAGCAGAGTCCTCCTGCACCCTCCGGCAACCAGTTAAAGGTGAACTAGCCAGACTGAAGAGCAAGGCCACCAGCACTGCCACCAGGGTGGCCTCAGGGTGGCCAGGAGCAGAGGAGGAGGGTGCTGGTGCCAATGGGTTGTGCTGGTTTGGGGAGAAGCATTTTTGGGTGCTGGGTGCTGAGGGCATCGCTCGGTCCTCCCACAGCTCGGAGTGGGGCCGCTCCGGGGGCTCCCGGGAGGCAGCGCTGCCCGTCCATCCCACCGTGATGCTCTCCCACGGTGGCATCTGGAGGACCAAAGTTTGGGACATTAATGGGAGCCCAGGTTGGTGCCAGCTCGAGGCTGGGGGCTGCTCCCAGGCTGAGAAACACCCTCTGTCCCCAGGGAAAGGTTTCCAAATTATCATTATTATTATTTTCTCAAACAAATGGGGCTTTGTAGCTGCTCGGCCAGTTGGAACGGGGCACCTGGAGCTGGTCAGTCCAGAGCCCAAGCTGAAGCCAAGCTCAGGGTTTAACTCTTCCCTGCACAGGGTCCAACTGGGGTCTCCTGTGCCCGGGGAGGGGACACACCAGGATGGTCATGGAGGTGCCTGGAGGAGCATCCTCACCCCACGCCAGGCTGTGCGCAGGCTCCCGGCGCTGGTTTAATTGCACTAGGGGAGGGGGAGGGGGTGTCAGCTAATCACAGGGGGGGATTGATCGGTAAAAATGTCATCTCTGCCAGCCATGCTTGCCAGGGTGACCTTCACCAGGGTTATGAGGTCCTGGGTGCCCGAAGCCACCCGCCACGTGTCCCTGCAGGGGGACACACACACGGGGCAGGGTGTGGAAATCCTTTTCCTTCCTCTCTCTGTCACAGCCGGGGTGTGCAGGGGTCTGGCCTGGAGCCCCCCCATGCCCAAGTGGCTCCTGGCCCTTCCCAGAGGTGCTGGTGCTGCTTGGTCCGAGGGTCTTAGCAGTGCCACTGGCACAGGGGGAGCAGCAGGGAGGGGGCAGCGGGTAGGAGATGGCAGACAAGGGCTGAAACACTGAATTTCCTCACGGACGCGGCTCCAGGGCTCCACCGGCCCCGCGGGAGCTCCGGGGGCAGCGGAGCTCCGGGGGAGAGCAGGAGCAGAAGGTGAGTGATGGGCTCAGGGAGTGGCCAGGGGGAAACTCCACTTTACTGAAGAGAGAGGTTGGGTTCACGTTACCCCTCACACTCCAGAGCTGCAGAAGTGTGGAACAATCGCTCCCAGCAGCGCCGGACACGGCTGTGACCGAGGATGGAGACACCTCAGCCCCACTTCAGCATCTACCCACTGCCACCAGCTCAGACCTTCTACCCAAATCCTCCTGTCCTGCCCGCTGTGCCCAACCTCTCCCTCCACCCCGAACCCCTTCCAGCAGCCACCACGTTTCATTAGGAGCCGCCACGTGCCGCCACCCACCAGCTTTGCGTGAGGATTAACGAGAACTCGTTAATTTGGTGTCTCTCGAAGCACCGAACCCTTGGGCAAGGCTTGGCCGAGGCTTCTTCTCCCTTTTCAGGTGGTGAGGAGCAGCCCCGGGATGGGGATGACCCCAAACCCACCCCCACCGCCATGGGTGCAGGCGCTGGCAGTGTCACCCGGCGCCCTGCGAGGACATGGGCGCTGGGGACCCGCCGCAGCTGTGTTGTTTATGGACCTCGAACGAGTTATTCATGACCGCAGTAAATGCTTTATGGACTGTCGGGCCAGCGCTTGGTTAATCGCCTCTGGGTTCCTGTGGTTAATTGCAGCGAGCAATTAATCTAACGACGGCTCACGCAGGACCACTACGGCGGCGGAGCCTCTCTGCAGGCGTGCGGGGTGGGCTGGAGAGCTGGGACACACTGGGCTGGCTCTGTCTCGTTAGCTGCCATCGCTAACGAGGCAGCCTCTGGCCCCAGTTGGGTTGGCAGTCCCGGTGCTGTCACCTCGGGGACTCGTTGGTGCCTTTGGCCTCCTCTTCCTCAGCCGGCCTCCACTCACACTGTCAGCAGCTTTCAAGGCACGGCCCGAGTCCCACCGAGCTGATGCTGGACCAGGGGTCTCTGGGGGTACTGAGCACTCCCCAGTGAAACCAGTTCAGCCTTAGCGCAGCACAGCACACCCTGCCCAAATCTGGCTGCTCTCTGCCTGAACGCTGCCCCGGGGATGCTCAGGACCACCCTCAGCCCCGGCTCAGGACCTCTCCAGGAGGGACCGTGACACCGTGTGCCAGGTCTCCCGGCAAATCCCACGGGAACGGCTCCTGCAGCTGCAGCTCCGGGTTGTTTTGAACCGAGCTGTGCTGACAATAAATCAGGGCAGGTCCTGAGCTGTGCCCAGCTGCCAGCAAAGGAGGGGGGGGGAAGCCCGGGGGGTGCCCAGCCAGGGTGCCCAGCAGCAGGCAGGCAGCCAGGACAGGCAGGTCCCTGCGGAGGCCAGGGCTGGAGGTGTGGCGTGGGCTGTCCCCACAGTCCCTGCGTGGGGCAGGACGGGCAGCAGAAGTCCCGCTCACGGCGGTGACAGGAGCTCAGTGGCTGCCCGGGGCTGTCGGCAGGATCGGTGCAGGTACGGGGACTCGGGGGGGGTGGGGGGAGTGTGGCACAGCATCACCCCCCTAACTCAGGGCAGCGGGTCCCAAGAGCTGCCATCAGCCTCCTCCTCCTCCTCCTCGCTTCGCAGCACCCATGGGTGCAGACCAGGACCTGGGGGCTGGGGATTTATTGCCGGTGGGTGCTTCAGGGCTCCCCTGGGAGCTGCATGTCTCCCTGCAGACCCTGGGGAGAAGGGGGGGAGCCCACGGCAGACCCCCTCTAACAATACTGTCATCGGCTGCTGGGCACAGAGGGGCATCTCGGGGAGGGGGCTGAGGCAGGGAGGGGGGGAAGGTTGTGCCTTTTCACCCGGAGTTACATCAAAGCAGGTGGAAAAACTGGGTGAGCAGAGGGAAAGTCATGGCCCAGGCATGTCCTCAGAGCTGGGGGGAAAACCCCGAGAGGTTTTAATGAGCCGCGATCCACCGGAGCGCGGGGGCGTTTCCGGCGTGCCGAGGGCAGGAGCGGGCAGGAGCTGCCACGTGCACCCACCCACTGCTCATCCTTATCCGTGGGCCCGTGTCACCTCGGGCCGGTGTCACCCACGGGTGTCACGATGTGTCTAAGCTTGGGGCAATGCCGGAGCCGTGGCAGCGAGGGGTCCCTGGGGTGACGGGCACTGGGGTCCCACGGGGACACTACGATCGGGTAAACAACAGCAGCACTAACGGACCCACCAGCTGCAGGCTGGGGACAGGGGGGTGAAGCTGTCCCCCTGCCCCTTGGGACAGGAAGGTGACCACCCCCCCTGGCCACAGGCACTGTGCTGGGTCTGCTGGGCGCTCGCAGGCAGTCCAACACGTCTCTAATTCCTGTGCCCAGCAGCAGCTCCACATTTCTACGGAGATTTTGGAAACAAAACTGTCACAGAAACCCCCAGATCAGCGACCGACACAAATCTCCGCGTGTTTCCCTACCCCAGGCCAAACTCTGTGGCACAGTGCCCATTCCTGCTTGAAACTGCTCCGTCTGTGCTCATACAAACCTCTGCTGACATCCTTGGCACATTGTTTTGGGGTGAGAATGTCCCGTTTTGGGTCTCGCTGGCAGCCAGCAGCCACCGCGTCGCTGCTCTACAGCCTCAGGGACCAGCGGGACGGGACGTTCCCTGCGGGGCCGGTTGGAGCAGCCAGTTCAACCCAGTCATTGAGCAGGAGGAACATCCTGGGGGGGTTAATAAATCTCTGCTGGGCTCAGGGAGGTTCAGAGGATGTCGAGTGCCCTTGGCCCTTCATGGCCCCGGGACACTTGAGGCTGGAGTGGCTGTAGGGTTTGGCTGCCCGCCCGGGGCTGGCAGAGCACCCTGGCACCCACTTCCAGCCTGTTCCCACCCACCCAAAGCGTCATTTTTTAAATTTCTAATTATGAAGGTGATGAGTGAGGGGTGCAGAGAGGGTTCTTGGAACCGAGGTTTCCCGGATACCTCCTCAGAAGTATTTCTCCAGTGCTTTGAATTGTTCTTTCCTTTCCCCCTGCTCCCTGGTTCTGGCACAGAGCTGCTCTCTTGGCTGCCACCTTGGCACGGTGCTCAGCTCCACCTTGGCACGGTGCTCAGCTCCACGGAGGGTCCTGCACCAACTGCAGGTGCTTAAGGAGCTGCACTTGTGTCCAGCATTGCCAGGGAACAGTGGCACATCGGGGCAGGAGGGGGCACCGGTGACCATGGCTGGGAACAGTGGGGCTCAGAGATGCCAAGGGTGACAGGGACATGATGGATGTGCAGCGTCAGGCCACATCCTGAGTGCAAGAAGGACCTTCTCAAGGGATGACCACGGGCAAAGCTCAGGTCTTCTGGTGTATCTGCGGGGAGCTGGCACAGAGAAGGGTTTTAGGCCATTCAGCGCTTGCTGGCTGGGGAGTAGCGAGCTCAAGCAAACATCTTGGCACCATCACAGTTGGCTTCTGCTTTAATCAAGAGGTCTCGTGGAATTGAGTCCAGAGGAGGTCGTGGAGATGCTCCGAGGGCTGGAGCAGCTCTGCTCTGGAGCCAGGCTGGGAGAGCTGGGCTGGCTCAGCCTGGAGAGGAGAAGCTGCATCTGGGGAGAGCTCCCAGCCCCTTCCAGTCCCTCAGGGGCTCCAGGAGAGCTGGAGAGGGGCTGGTGCCCAGGGCATGGGGGGCCAGGCCCAGGGCAATGGCCTTCAGCTGCAGGAGGGCAGAGGGAGAGGAGTTGGGGGGCACAAATCCTTCCCAGGGAGGGTGAAGGCCCTGGCACAGGGTTCCCAGAGAAGCTGGGGCTGCCTCTGGATCCCTGGCAGGGTTCAAGGCTGGGCTGGATGACGTTTGTTGCACCCTGGGGTGCTGGAAGTGTCCCTGCCCACAGCAGGGAGACACTGGGGGGGCTGAGGGCCCTGCCCACCCAAACCAGTCAAGGGTTCAGTGATTCTGTAAGATGCTTTGACCGATGGGTCAGGTTTTGAGGGCACTAACAGGCACCTGTGGCCCTGAGCAGCCTGGGACTTCTCCCACTCCTACCCCTGGGCACAGGGCACCATTCAGGCTCAGCCCAGGGGCTCAGTCCTCGCCTAAACATCATTTCAGGTGGGTTTATCTCCAGCTTGACCACGTGCCTGTGCCAGGCCATGGATCCAGCCACGGCCCCATGGACTTTCTGTCTAGGCTCTGGAGCTGCCTAACCCAGTGGACCTGCCCAGCAAACACTGGGCAATGTCTCACCTTGACCTTTGTCACCAGACCTGATCTTGACCTGCGTGTTGACTTCTTGACTTCTTGTGACAGGACAAGGGGTGATGGGTTTAAAATAGAGGGAGGGAGATTTAGATTGGATATTAGGAAAAAGTTCTTTCCTGTGAGAGTGGTGGAGCACTGGAACAGGTTGCCCAGGGAGGTGGTGGATGCCCCTGGATCCCTGGAGACGTTCAAGGCCAGGTTGGATGAGGCCCTGAGCAACCTGATCTAGTTGGGGGTGTCCCTGCTTCTTGCAGGGGGGTTGGACTAGATGGCCTCTGGGAGTCTTTTCCAACTCCAGCCAGTCTATGGTTCTATGATTCTATGATTGACTTGACTCTACTTCCTCACTGCAAACCTGACTGAAGATCTGGGCTCAGGGCTGACTATCTGCCATGCCTGGCTCTGCCCTGGTAGGGGACAGCAAGATCGATGGGCTGGTGAGGACCTTGCCCTGGCCCAGTACCCTGGACCTGAGCCCTCGCCCAGTGCTGGGGATGGAGTCACCAGTATGAGCCAAGGGGCACTGGCTGGTTTAGAGGGATGTTGGCCAGTGCCCTGAGGTCTACCTCATCTCCTGTTGGATGTTCCTGGTGGTTCAGGTACCTCATTGAGCCCTTGGCCCATGGATTTATGGTGCATGAAGAGGAGGTCACCCTGTGTGGTCGGGGGAGCCCACCCCTGTTAGGAGGAAGCAGGGAAACAGGAGGCAGCTTGGTGTGTCCCCCTTTGTCTCTCTGCAACCAGCTGCAGCCCAGAACTGGCTTTCTGCAGGAAAAGATGTCCCAGGCTGACAGCTTCACTGGGCCAAGGACACGAGTGGAGTCACAGCAGGTTTCCTCTGCCACCTCTGTCCTTTGTCACCTTCTTTTGCCCAAAGTGGGAACAGCCAGTCGGGGTACCAAGAGGCTTCTGTGCAGCTGGGTACGGAGGGAATCGCATCCCTCCAGGTATCCCTGATAATCAGATGGTAGTTGGAACCATGGGTGGTGCACAGGAGCTCCCTCCACCCCTTCCACCCCCCTCAACCATGCTCTGACAATGCCAACTGGCTCCAAATGGGCTGAGCTGATGGGTGGCATTTAGGATCCGTGTGCGGTGACGAATGTTGAGTCCTTAGTGGCAAAGAAGGATGATGTTGTGGGTCAGAGCTTTTTGGGGGGCAACCTCAGGCTGAGGTGCTGCCCATGTTGGTGTTCAGCATCTCTCTGACCTGGGGTGAGGGGACAGCCAAGGTCTCTCTGGCCCATCTGGAGACAACCCCGAGCATCTCAGAGCAACACTGTGTGTTGGGGCAAACTGGTGTAACCACGAGGAGCAACAGAGAGAGAAGGAGACACTTGGGTGGAAGACTGGAGAAAAGAAGTGATCAAAGAACTGAGCTAAAAACTAATGGCAGGGACAGACTTCTGTGTGGGATTATTTAATAATGAGGTAATTAATGCTTTATACCTCACCAGCTCCTTTCATGTAAGGATCACAAAGCGCTTCACAAACATTAATTAATCTTCCCTAACATCCTGCAGGGAAGGTCACTGAGCTACTGGGAGATCTTGTCATTGATGAAAGCGGCTGCTCTCTGGGCATGACGGATGCTCGGGTGGGATGGCAGGATGAGGAGAGCTTCTCTTCCTCACTGAGGGCTTCAAATGATTTCCCATAACTTCCTCAGAGAGGAAAATGTCTTTGAGTTATGATGGGCAGGTGGGACTGGGTGGAGGTGGGTCTGAAGGATGACCCTGCACTGAGCATCCCGCAGGAGGAAGGGGGTCTGTCCAGTCAACCTTCCACCCACGCAAGGTTTGAGAAAGTTTGAGGCACCTGGGAAGGGCAAATCTGTGGCTGTTGGGGGAAACACCACACACAAGGGTGAAGTGGATTTCAACCCAAATCTGAGCTGTGACTGGCCCAGCAAAAGGCAGGGCATAGAACGCCAGGAGTCAAAGGGAGAAGGACACTTTCTGATCCAGAAGGACATACAACTCCCTTAGAGAGCCCAGCACAGGGCCACCAAGATGATGGAGTGGAACATCTTCCTGCTGAGGACAGGCTGAGGGAGCTGGGGCTCTTCAGCTTGGAGAAGAGGAGACTGAGGGGTGACCTCATTAATGTCTATAAATATGTCATGGTGAGTGTCAGGAGGATGGATCCAGGCTCTTCTCAGGGATGGACAGTGATAGAACAAGGGGAAATGGTTCCAAACTGTAAAGTTCCATCTGAATATAAGGAGGAACTTTTTCACTGTGAGGGTGCCAGAGCCCTGGGCCAGGCTGCCCAGAGAGGTTGTAGAGTTTCCTTCTCTGGAGACATTCCAGACCCATCTGGACACATTCCTGTGTGATCTACTCTAGATGATCCTGCTCAGGCAGGGGGGTTGGACTGAGTGGTCTTTCAAGGTCTCTTCCAGCACCTACTATTCTGTGATTCTGTGATGACAGCCTGTCACTGAGCTGTGACACTAATGGCTCTCAGGACCACGTGTCCATGTGGAGTTCTATCTCCAAAAGCTCTAAGCTAATGTGCAGCTCCAGGGCAGGCACGTACCCTCAGCAGTGCCCAGAGGAGTGTGTCCCTTCTGTGTCATGTCCTGCCCCGAGAGTTGGAGGGCACAGCTTTGGCATGTTGGAGCATCTGGATGGGATCATGTCAATGCTCAGTGCTGCCAATCTCCGTGGTTGTCCTTGTTCCCAGGTCCTGGTGCCGGCATGGCTGCGCAAGACCCTGCCCCGGGCTGCCTGCACGGAAAGAAGCCGCTGCCAGGTCAGTGGGGTTTGACAGCTCGCCAGAAAGTGGAACATGGGATTGTGAGATGGGGAAGAAGCAGATTTGGGGTGAATTGGTCTGGAAGGATCAGTGTGGTGAGTAGGACTAGGGAAGTCATTGTCCTGCTGGTCTCCATGCAGGGGAGGCCACCCCTCGAGTCCTGCGTTCAGGTTTGGGCCCCTCACTACAGGAGGGACATTGAGGAGTTGGAGCATGCCCAGAGAAGGGCAGCGAGGCTGGGGAGGGGACTGGAGGATAAATGTATGAGGAGCAGCTGAGGGAACTGGGGGTGTTTAGTGTGGAGAAGGGGAGGTTGAGCGGGGACCCAATTGCTCTCTACACCTACCTGAAAGGAGGGTGTGGAGAGGTGTGGGCTGACCTTTTCTCCTCAGTGACAAGTGACAGGGCCAGAGGAAATGGCCTCAAGTTACACCAGGGTAGGTCTAGATTGGATATTAGGAGATAATCATCTTCTGGATATCTTCTGGATATCATCTTCACAGAGAGGGTTGTTAGGCCTTGGAACAGGCTGCCCAGGGACTTGGTGGGGTCCATCCCCGGAGGGATTTAAAGGCTGGTTAGATGTGGCACTGAGAGACGTGGGATAGTGGTGGTTGTCAGGTTGGGGTGATGGTTGGACTTGATGATCTAAAGGCTCCTTTCCAACCCAGATAATTCTATGATTCTATAATCAACAACTGGGGTGCAAGAGGTGGGGAACATGGATGGGATGTCCCTTGATGGCAATATCTACACTGGATAGAGAAAGAGGAACAAGCAGCCTTCAGCATAGCAAAGACTGTGCTTGGAGGAGTCGTCCTTCACCTGACCTGATTATACTTTTAAACCTAAAACTAAGCCCAGATGGTTATCCTGAGGCTCAGAGGGGAGGTCTGTGTCCTACATCTCTGGAAGCTTCTGGCCCCCTGCCCTCTTCTGTTGGCTCTGTGACCCAGCTGACCCCAAAGATCCATCACCATCCCAGTTGTACCTCCAGCTGCTCTCAAGGTGTAGGTGCACTATGGAAAGCCCATCTTGCCAGCAGTGTGTCACCATGATTCCAGTGGTCCTTGTGCCCTTGGAGACCAAAGGCTGATGGGCAGGGCCTGGATCTGGTGAGACCTGGTGGATATCCACTTGCTGTTCCAGCTTTCACCTGGGAGGTAAAGGCCAACGACCGAAACTACCACATGCAGTTCAAGAAGAAAGTTGCCTTCTGCCTGACCAAGAAGAAGTACGCGGTGAGTCAGTCTGGGCAGCCATGGGCCATTTCCTTACTCAGCCTCTGGCTCCTGAGCTGGTGGTGTTTGGGTGTGACAGGACAGAGATGCTGTGGACTGATGTCCAGCAGGATGGAGAGTCCCTTACATAGTCCTCAGTGAATGGGATGACCCTTCCTGGTGCCCTCTGAAGCTGTCAGACAAGGAGCAGAACTATATGAAAGATGCTTTTTGGTCCGACAGTCAAATAAAAAGAAAGATTTTTGAAAAAAAAAGGGTTTTATTGAAGAAAATCAGATCATTGTTTTTTTCCAGAAGAATAATGACCATCATGTCAGTTGGGTAGACTGTATTTGGTCAGAAGCAAAATATTTAGTTTTAGTTTTAAGTCCCTTTTAAGGCCCTTTGATAAATCTCCTTTTTCCTTATGGCTTCTGTAAATTTTTAAAGGCACCTCTTATACCATTCAAAGTTGAGAAGACCTAAAAATACCAGAAGGTTGTTTGGATTTTCAAAACACATCCTTGATTTTACATGGTTGAACTCCACTGGAGCTCTGACCTATCTTTCTTCTGCAGGGCAATGCCATTAAGACAGCCAAGTACAACATCTTCACCTTCCTCCCACTGAACCTCTATGAGCAATTCCACCGGATGGCCAACGTCTACTTCGTCTTTGTTATCCTCTTGCA
The DNA here is from genome assembly GCA_013399135.1 of Heliornis fulica. Classification (NCBI taxonomy): domain Eukaryota; kingdom Metazoa; phylum Chordata; class Aves; order Gruiformes; family Heliornithidae; genus Heliornis; species Heliornis fulica. The sequence continues at coordinate 52,726 of VXBZ01009388.1, forward strand.
GGTGAGGTGGGCACCATGGTCAGAGGAAGAGTGTGTGAGACTCTACCAAAGTGGGTTGTCTGGTGTTTAGAGTAGAGGACTCTGATCTGGTGTCAAGGATGCTGCTTTTCAGTAGTGTTCATCATCTCTGTGACCTCAGAGGGCTAGAACCTATGTTAAGTTTGGTTACTGTAAAGGGATTGGATTTGGATGTAAGTGAAGCTCATGTAGACCACAACTGAACAGAAATCCTGCCATCCAGATCCAGTCACGCACGTTTCACACACCAGTTTTTAAAAAGCAGTGGAAATCCGACAAAACTGTTCTGTGATGGAGCTCAGACACACAGAACCACTGGGTTGGAAAGGACCTTTGAGATCCTGGAGTCCAACTGTCCCTGTCCTCTCCTAACCCACATCCCTGAGCACCTCATCTCCCGTCTGTTCAACACACCCCGGGGTGGGGACTCCACCCCTCCCTGGGCAGACTGTTCCCCATTCCATTGATATGATTCATAGAATCATAGAATCACAGAATGATCAGAGTTGGAAGGGACTCCCAGAGGTCATCTAGTCCAACCCCCTGCAAGAAGCAGGGACACCCTCAACTAGATCAGCTTGCTCAGGGCCTCATCCAACCTGGCCTTGAACGTCTCCAGGGATCCAGGGGCATCCACCACCTCTCTGGGCAACCTGTTCCAGTGCTCCACCACTCTCACAGGAAAGAACTTTTTCCTAATCTCCAATCTAAATCTCCCTCCCTCTATTTTAAACCCATCACCCCTTGTCCTGTCACAACAGGCCCTACTGAACAGCCTCTCCCCATCTTTCTTGTAGGCCCCCTTGAGGTCCTGGCAGACCGCTAGAAGGTCTCCCCGGAGCCTCCTTAGATGGGTTCCTGTCATCCTCACATGCTGGCTGAAGAGGGGAGCTGGGAGTGAGCGGGGACTTAGTCATCTAAAGTGTCTCAATGTAGGATGAAAGTTGTGTCAGTGGTGTAAAATTCTCCTCCTCTAGACCTTCCCTGAGATCTCCACGCTGCCCTGGTACACTTTGCTCTTCCCCCTGAGCTGCCTTCTCACCATCCGGGGTCTACGAGACCTGATTGATGACATTGTGAGTACAGGTTGGAGTGAAAGGCTGTGAGTGCTGGGTTCAGATTCCATGGGGGGTGGTCAGCAGAAAGGTCACCCTTCACTCTGGGGTGCACCAAAAAGCTTGGGAGTTGCTGTCACGCAACCTGGGGGACCATTAACTCTACCATGTCCAAAACACTTTCTATCTTCCTTTGGGAAAGATCTGTCTGGCCAGTTGGTTTCCTTGAAGTCTAGACCCCCATCTTGGTCATCTTCAATAACTTAACCAATGGTTATACTCCCAGGTTGGTCCCCAGAAATATGTTGGGAGATTTTTGCCTCTTTATTCATGAGAATATATCTTCCAATTACTTCAGATCTTGCCCTGGGGCTGAGGAGGCAGAATGTGGTGTTAAGAAGGTTGTTTTCATGGGACAAGGAAGCCTGGAATTGCCAATCCTTTTCCTTTGGCCTCTTTTTATTCTCTCCTCATGCAGGGCCGTCACCAAAGTGACAGAAACATCAACAGCAGACCGTGTGAAATCCTGTCTGGGAAGAGGTGAGGGGCTTTGGGAAGCTGTACCCATGTTTTTCAGGCCTGAGTGGAATGATGGATCATCAGAAGTGCTCAGTACCTTTGACCATAGCAGCTGAGAAGAGTTTTGGTGGGCATATCCTTGGCTCTGCAAACTCCCATCACCTCCCAAAACCTGCTGCAGGTCCAGCTGTTTCCCTGTAGGAACAATCATATCCCAGTCACAGACAACAAGTGTAAAAAAGCCCCAGTTGGCTGCATTATGCTGGAAGGAGGGTTTGGCCACAGAAGTTCCTCCAAGTCTTCCAAGATAACCCATGAAGTCCTATTCTTGCTAAACACTGGTCCAGGGAATCACAGAAACATGGAATCATGGACTGTGTTGGGTTGGAAGGGACCTTCAGAGCCATCCAGTCCCACCCTGCAGTGAGCAGGGACATCTTCACTACATCAGGTTGCTCAGAGCCCCATCCAGCCTGACCTTGAATGTCTCCAGGGATGGGGCCTCCACCATCTCTATGAGCAACCTGGACCAGTAACCTCCACCAGGGAGGTTATTATACTGGTATTCTTCTTCAGGGAAGAATTTTTCCCTAATGTTCAGCCTAAATCTCCCCTTTTCTGGTTTAAACCACCACCCCTCGTCCTATCGCCCCATGCCCTCAGGGGCAGCTCTTCCCAGCTTTCTTAGAGGCACCTTTCAGGGACTGGAAGGGGCTCTAAGGTCCCCCTGGAG
>VXBZ01009388.1:56293-70138 GCA_013399135.1 Heliornis fulica
GTGAGTGGTGCCCTGGAGCTGCCTGTGCACCAGGGGAGGAGTGGGGGAGACATGGGGAGGCAGTGGGGGGAGTTCATCCAGGGGGGGCTCAGCCAGCTGCTCTCTCCCCACTTTGTGCTCTCCAGGCTGACATGCTCCTGCTGTGCAGCTCAGAGCCCAGCAGCCTGTGCTACGTGGAGACCGCTGACATTGATGGGTGAGGAGAGGGGCAGGGGACCACTGCTACCATAGGGGGGTGGGGGTGGAGGGGCAGAGACATCCCAGCCAACAGATGAAGCCTCCAGTCTTGAGGACACCCTGGCACTGGGAGGGGGGTCAGGTACGCTGGGAGGGCTGCAAGTCCAGCAGAAACCACAGGACGTGGGGGATCCTCAGGAAGAACCCAACAGACACACCAGAAATGGGATTTAAGCCCCAAATTTTGGAAATGGAATCCAAAACCACCTGGGGGGATTCCACAGGTGACCTCAGCATCTCTGCCCATGTCTCAGCTCCCTCCCAGCCAGGCAGAGGACGGTGGCCAATTTATTGGCATGGTCTCTGGGCCAGGGTTCTCTCCTCACAGGAGTGCTTGATGATAGGTCCCTACCTTCATTTTTGGTGCCACCATTGACATAATCATGATAATTAATGGCCATCTCCAGGTCAGACAGCAGAATTAACAGCTCTGTCACCCCACAGGGTGGATTTATTTTTCCCTCCCTCTCTCTTGTCCACAGGGAAACAAACCTGAAGTTCAGACAAGCCCTTCTGGTTACCCACCAGGAGCTGGTGAGCGAGGAGAGCATGGCTGCCTTTGATGGTGAGTCTCCTGGGTGGGTGAGGAGGTGGCCATCCATCCAGGATGGGATGGGTTTGGCTTTGGGAGGTCTCTGTCCCCTCAGATGCTGAGGGCCACCAGTCCAAGAGGAGGTTCTGCTTGTTCCCACCTACAAGGAGCAAAACCCTGCGCTGAGGCCCTTCCCTTGCAGAGTGGCTCTGTGATGGGTCCATCAGCATTGTGCATCTTCCCCCTGTTTCCCACTGGAATGGAATCACAGAATCACAGACCATGTTTGCTTGGAAGGGACCTTTAAAGACATCTAATCCCACCCCTGCAGTGAGCGGGGACATCTTCACCAGAGCAGGTTGCTCAGAGCCCCATCAGTCCTGTCTCTAGGGATGGGGCCTCCACCACTTCTCTGGGCAACCTGGGCCAGGGTGTCACCACCAGGCAAGAACTTCCTCAGGTCTCACCTAACCCTCTCCTGCTCTAGTTTAAACCATTTCCCCACGTCTCATCACTCCACACCCTTACAAACAGTCCCGCCCAGCTTTCCTGGAGGTCCTTCAGGGTCTGGAAGGGGCTTGGAGGTCTCCCTGGAGCCTTCTCTCCTCCAGGCTGAACAAGCCCATCTCGCTCAGCCTGTTTTCATAAATCAAGCACTTGGTTCCCAGACCTGAGCTCAGACCCTGGATTTTTCCCCCTTTTGTCCTCCATGGTATGAAAACCCCCAGAGGCTCTGGGGATGAAGGGGCCTTGTACCTTCTCCACTTTCATAGCCCAGTGCAACTCCTGGACTGAGCACCCTCCCAGCACGGCAAGGTGGTCATACAACATCCTGAGTTGGAAGGGATCCATGAGGACCATCAAGTCCTCCAGCTTAGTCTTCACCTGAGCCACCCATAGCACAATCACACCTGGAGATACCCTGAAAAAACCTGAACGTCCCCGAGAAGCCCTCAGCACCGCTGCTCAGAGGGGATACGCGTAGGGGGTGAGGGGAGAGGACGGTCCTCTCGCTTCCCCTAAAGCCATCACCTGAGTGGTGCCTTCTGCTCAAGGGAGGGTGACCTGTGAGGAGCCCAACAGCCGCATGCACAGCTTCACCGGGACGCTGGAGTGGCGGGGCCAGACCCACCCTCTGGACAGCGGAAGGATCTTGCTGCGGGGCTGTAGGCTCCGCAACACCGACGTGTGCTACGGCTTGGTCATCTACGCCGGTGAGTGCCACGCAGGAGGGGCAGCAAACACCAGGGCCCTGCGGGTTTGAGGGTGCCCAAGGACCTGCTGCTGTAACCAGGTCCCCAGAAATTTGTCCTAAGCTTGTACTGGCGTTGGGCTGACTGGCAGGGAGGTGATGGGGTGGTACCAGACATCGACTCATCCCAGGTTGTAGTTCACCTGCATCACGTCCTGGATCCGCTCTGCTTTGTGGCCTCTTGCCCTGAGGGCATCTGAGAACTTGGCCATGAGCAGCTGTGGGTAGTGTGTGTGTGGGTAAGATCTGGTGTACACCTCCAAGTGTGCAGCCACGGCTTGATTAACCAAGGGTTGCAGTCCTCCAAAGACTTCAGAGGTGGGGAGAGCTTGTTACGGAGGAAACCAGCATCACTTTGCTGCAGGACAACCTTCTGGGGGCTGTGGACTTGTGGACTTACATCTGAAATGTTTCTCATCCAGGATTTGATTCCAAAATTATGAGGAACTGTGGAAAGATCAAGAGGAAGAAAACCAAGCTGGACCACATGATGGACCGGCTGGTGATCGTAGTGAGTGTGGTACAAACCCCTCCTGCCCTGTTTCACTGGCTTCCTGGGCTTGCTCACAAGTCTTCTCATCAGAGACTGCTGGCTTGGCTGATGCTGCTTTTCTCAACCTTGCAATATTTTGCTCAAGCCATCTTGGGTTTAACACACTATCATGGAATCCCAGACTGGTTTGGGCCAGAAAGGACCTCAAAGACCATCCAGCTCCAACACCCTGCCAGGGGCAGGGACACCTTCACCAGACCAGGCTGCTCAAGGCCTCATCCAACCTGGCCTTGAACACCTCCAGGGAGGGGGCAGCCACCCTATGGGCAGACAGCAAGTGATGTTCCCAGGAGATGGCAGTTGGTGGGTCTGGAGCAGTCTGCATGGTGGCTGTGTGGCTTAAAGTCTGGACACTGGCAGCTCTGAGTCCTCTTAGAGTCCTCTTGGACCAGTCTGCCTCAAACCAGGGTGCTGAAGACCTCCAACCCCTCCTGGTTGGCTTTACTGCTCCATAACCACACAGGTCCAAGGAGGTGGCTTATGCTGAGGGACCTGAAGGCTGTGGCTCAGCACAGAGTAGATGGAGGATGGGGAAGAAGGAGCCTTTCCCCCATGGAAAGCAAAGCAGCATGGTCATAGAGATGAGTTGGATGGCTCTTATTCTGGTGCCTGATAGGCAAGTGTCATCACTTCTTGGACTGGCCACTAGTTTTCCTCTGCTGATAACTTCAGCAGGAGGGCTGCAGGACACCCCTGGCCCAGGGAGACAGTGTCTGAGACTCTTAGGAGAGTGGGAATGTTGGGCTTTGCTCTGTGTGTGTTGTGGATGTGTCGAGCTGGAACACATGCTGTGATCCTTCACCTGGGCCCAGGATGAGCTCTGAGAACCAGCACAAGGACACCTTTCTGCAGGTGTTCAGCTAAAAGAGACAATCAGTGGGGAAAGGGTAATAGTTGGTCCTAAGAAAGGGCCTGGTGGGTTCTCTGTGATGGGATGTTCTCATGCTGGTTTCCCATCTCAGATCTTCCTGGTGCTGTTGGTCACTTCGCTGTGCCTTGCCATTGCCTCTGGGTTCTGGGCCAGGATGTTCCAGGAGAAGCACAGCTACCTCTCCGCTCTCTACAAGCACACGACTCCTGCCCAACAGGCCTTTTTCAACTTCTGGGGCTTCACAATCCTCCTGAGCATCATCATACCCATGTCCATGTATATAACGTAAGAACAACAGAGCTTCCAGGTGATCCAAAATTGCTCCTTGCCCGTGGCCACCTCCTGGCACCTTGGGTTGGAGCCACAAAACAGGCCTGCACAGAAGATCCAGTTGTGGCCCTGAGCAAGTCATTCTCCTGCATTCCCATAGCTGTGAGAGGGTGTGGATGGGTGGAAGGTGCATCTTACAAACACTGAAGATCTTCTTTTAGATCTTTGAGATCTTCTTGGGGGAAGCTAGAACGTAAAGACACATACTGGTGTTGGAAATTGTGGGCAGGCCTGAGGATGAGCCTGATGGAGGTGGGAGATCCCTGCTGAGCAGCAGAAGGGTGGGGAAGAGAAGGGCACAGCCCCCAATCTGTGCTGGAAGAAGCAGTTTCCAAATTTTTAGACCCTGCACTGAATCTTCAGATCATCAAGGGTCAGATTTCCCCGGGGCTGGGGACCCAGCACGCTCTTGGCCTGGGGTGATGACCCTTCTGAAGAACTGCCCACAGACAATGGAAACCCTCTGGTTTCCCCTAAGCTCAGAGCAGTAGGATCCAGGTGGGGAGGGGGTTCCCCTCCACTCTTCCTTCCTCTGCTGGATCCCCAAGACCCCTGGGATGTGAGCAGTGCAGTCTCTCNAGTGGGGAGGGGGCTCGCCTCCACTCCAAGACCCCCGGGATGTGAGCAGTGCAGTCTCTCCCCGGTGTCAGTTTTCTTCTGCCTGCCTCCTTAGGTTTGAATTCATCTACCTGGTGAACAGCTTTTTTATCAACTGGGACCTGGAAATGTATTATGCTGTCAAGGACATTCCAGCAAAAGCCAGAAGCACCAGCCTCAACGATCAGCTGGGCCAGATCGAGTACATCTTCTCAGACAAGACTGGCACCTTGACACAAAACGTCATGAGCTTCAAGAAATGCTGTGTCAACGGGACCATCTATGGTAACTTGTGGTGGAGACAAGGGTGTTGAGGCTTATGAGTCAGGTAGACCTTGATTTTAGACCTCTTTGGTTCTTTCCACTCCTCCTGGCTTGCTAGTGCTTAATTAGTGAAAATTAGTGAGCAGGGCAGGCTCGAGCTTTAGCATGGAGCTCCTCATCCCTGAGATAAGTGTCGGGCACTTGGGACAAATGGACAGTGACAAAAGCAAAGGTGTTTGGGGGTGGAATCTAGCAAAGTGTTTGAGCAGGAATACAACCAACTTTCCCTGCCTGATGTCCCACTCTGCCATAGTGACACCGCCGTGATGCCACCAGTCTCCGTCCAACTGATGGTGAAAACCAGACTTGACTTTTTAACATTAAAAAGATGTCAAATATCTGAGCCAAACACACAAACCTGGATGTCCTAATGGAGCTCACGACTGACACAGAGCAGACCCTGGGAACCTGTCCCTTTTCACCAGGCTTTTGACCAGGAAAATCATCAGCCCCTTCTAGAGAAGCTCCTCGAAGCCCCCTCCCCTCGATGCTCCCTGCCCACGCTCTGGTAATGGAATTGTTTTTATTTTGGCAGGTATGGGCACAGGCCAGGAGAACAAACAGCCACCAGTGAGTAACTCCCCTCTCCCGTGGGACCGAGGGGCCCAGGCACTGCTCCTCATTGGGTCCAAAGCCATAGTGGTTACTGGTCACACCAGCAGCACCCAGTTTGTTCCTCGCTTACAGTGGGGGTCACACGCTGTAGGAGCGTCACGCGCCGCCTTGGGCTGGCGAGTTTGCTGGTTCTCAGCTGCCAGTGAAGGACAGGGTGACCAGGTTTACAAAATCACGTGGTTCTTGTTTTATTTTTCTTGAATTCCCAACTTTTGTACACTCACCCCTTTGGTGTAGGCGCTGCCGAGCTCAGCTCTGGTCCGGCTCTGATCCGTGCTGCGATATCGCAGCTCAGCAGCGTCCCCGGGGCACAGCCCTGTGCTCGGGTGCCTGAATCCTGCTGTGCCTCTTGCAGGGCTCGGGGTTGACCTGGAGGCACCGTGGGGACAAGTTGGACTTGTGCAATGCGACGCTGCTGGAAGCCGCCTGGCGCGACAGCGATCCGGTGCTGAGGGAGTTCCTGAGGCTGCTGGCCCTCTGCCACACCGTCATGGTGGAGGAGAAGGGAGGTGGGTTGGCCATGGTGGTTGAGGTGCTTGGAGCAGGGTGGAGCTGCTGTTCAACACCATGATGGCTTCTCCATCGCCCAGCAAAGCTCTGTTGTGGGGTTCAGGTAGCACGGGAGCCCAGGGGTGTCTTGGGCCACTGTTCCAGTGTCACAGACTTCTACAATGGTGGTGAGACACTGGCACAGGGTGCCCAGAGAGGTGATGGAGGTCCCATCCCTGGAGACATTTAAGGTCAGGCTGGATGGGGCTCTGAGCACCCTGATGTAGTGAAGATGTCCCTGCTCACTGCAGGGTGTAACTGGGTAGCTTTAAAGGTCCTTCCAACCCAACACAGCCTGGAATTCAGTGTTTGGGGTTGTGTTAAAGCTAATTAGTTGGAATGGAAGCATGGGCCAGGGGTGGGGTTGGAAGGGTGATAATCTATCCCTACCTGGACATTTTTCCTGCCTGGGGCAATGAACAAAAGAGATGACCAATGTAGCTCTGAGTTTCCCCAGCATGGTGGCTTGGACTTTTGGGTCTCCATAGATGCTGGTGCTGGGCAAGAACAGTGTGTTTCAGATGTCCAGGAGCTGTGTGGCTGAGAGTCACCATGTTTAACCCTACTCTAAACCTGCAGACCAGCTGGTTTATCAGGCAGCTTCACCAGATGAGGAAGCACTGGTGTTGGCAGCCAGGAACTTGGGGTACATCTTTCTGGCCCGAACCCAAGATACCATCACCATCAGCGAGCTGGGGACGAAGAGGACGTACAAGGTGCTGGCCATGCTGGACTTCAACAGCGACCGCAAGAGGATGTCTGTCCTGGGTGAGCAGGATGGGGTGTCTCGGGGGCCCTTCCCAGAACACCCAGGGTCCCCTCTGTGCTCAGCCCTACAAGGGATGTCATGGGGATTCCTAAGGATTGTCCCTGCAGTTTCACTCACCCTGATACCATGGTGAAGGCAGCTGGGAAGGCTTTGAGCAGCCAAGAGACAGCGAGTAAATCAGGGGCTCACAGGAGGTGTGTGAGGAACAAAGTCCTGAGGCCTGATCCTGCCCCGTGGTGCTGTAGGTCTGGGCAATTCCTGTGCTGCCTATGGCTGTATGCAGAAAAGCACCAGCATCACCTGCAGCAGCTTCTGCAGCACGGCCACGGCACAGGGACAGCAACCAGTCAGAGCTGTCACTCTGGAGACCTAAACTGTCTTTCCCCTCCTCCCAGTGCGAGACCCCCAGGGCACAATCCGGCTCTACACCAAGGGGGCTGACACAGTCATCCTGGAGAGGCTGCAGAGGCGAGGGCCCAACGAGACCTTCACCGAGAGGGCGCTGGATGTGAGTCCCACCCAGCCTTGGGCACAAAGGGCTGGGCGCCCCGCTGCCGGCTTCGGGCTGGGTGTCCTGGGGTCACCTGCTGCTCCTTCTCCCTCTGGCTTCAGGATTTGGGTCCTTTCTGCTTTAGGAGCTTTACCTGCCTGTGGGACAGGGGCTAAGAGGGTATCAAACCCACCTTTGGTGTTCTTCATGGACCTTCATGCTCTTCATTGCTCTTCATTGCAAGGATGCTCATGGGGATGCTGTAGGATGGGGGAGGAGGTCAGAGCCTAGAGGGAGACCCTCAGATCCTGGAGGGTCTCTGGGATTTGCCCATGGGAGCATCGTGTTTGTCTGGCATGATGCCCTGGTCCACCGTGAGAGTCATCGTGGTGGAGGGCAGGGAGACCTGATGTCTCATCTCTGCAGTGTTTTGCAGAGGAGACACTGAGGACTTTGTGCCTGGCCAGCAAGGAGGTGAGCGAGGTGGAATACAGCATGTGGAGCAGGAGGCACTGCGAGGCCAGCGTCCTGCTGCAGGACCGCGCCCGGGAGCTGGACAAGCTGTACGAGGAGATGGAGCAGAACCTGCAGGTGGGATGAGGCTGGGGTTTAGGAGGAACCAATGATGCTGGTCCCTCAAAGACGGGAATGTGGGGTTCAGCTCTCCAGGATGAGAGGGTGAAGTGTCCAACCCAACATCCACCCCCCCTCAGATGTGACTTTGTGACATGCCAGTGGAGACTGGGAGATATACATCAGGTCTTGTCTATCCATGGGCAAGGACCCCTGGTTGGGTCCAGGGGCAGTTCCCACCTCTGTACCTTTCCCTGCCCCACGTCATGACACCCACACACCCTCATTCCAGCTGCTTGGGGCCACAGCCATTGAGGACAAGTTGCAAGATGGAGTCCCTGAGACAATCCAGCTGCTGAAACTGGGCAACATTAAAGTGTGGGTGCTGACAGGAGACAAACAAGGTCAGTGGAGGCACCCCCAGACCCCACCAACATGGTGCAGCTTCTCCCCTAACCAGGACCAAAGAAGACATATAAGACCCCAGGAGTGGGGAACAACCAGGTCCTGCTGTTCCCATTAATACAAAATCATTGTGTGTCCTGCAGACCATGGGGTAACTGAGGAAGGGGAAACCCTCTGGGTGATGGCACAGAGCTGCAGCAGAGCCCCCAGCAGCTGCTGCCCACCAAGGGTGGTTGGACCTGAGGGCTGTCCCGGGATGGGGGGCACAGCACCATGGGGGGTTGCTGACTGTTGACTGTTGCAGAGACTGCGATGAACATCGGCTACGCGTGCAAGCTGCTCACAGATGATATGGAGATCCTGGAGGAGAAGGAGATAAGGTGAGGAATCATGAGCTCCTGCTTCAGGATATTGTTCGTGCTGAAGACACCTGAGGGCAGAGGAACCCGTGCAGAGCAGGCAAAGCTCAACTCTGCCAGAGATGCTTCTCCCTCCCTGTCCTAGCCTGGGTGCTCGTGTTCCTCATCTGCTGAGGCATCTCCATCTGTTACTGCACCCACAGCATTCTGCACCTTGGTGGGCTTTGTCCAGAAAGTGCTTAAGCTGTGTCTCCAGCCTCTAAACCACAGGGACAGAGGCTGATTCTGATATCAGTGAGCCCTCAGGACCTCCTCTCTGTCCACCCAGTTCCCACCACTGGGTACCAGCCCCACCTCCCTGGAGCTGGCTTTGAGATGGTGAAGGCCAACTGTAGGTCTTGGTTGAAGCCAGGCAGCATGCTCAGTGTCCTTAGCTCCAAACACCCCTTCCTCCCACAGCGAGATCCTCGAGGCTTACTGGGGGAGCAACAACAACCTCAGTGACCATGGGGAAGCCCTGTGCAGTGGCCACCTGCCCCAACAGTGCCCAGAGGCTTCGTGCCACAAGAAGAGAGCTCTCATCATCAGTGGGGACTTCCTGGTAAGGTGGCACTTGGACACTCTGCTCCCCACCTGCACTGGCAGATTGCTGTTTCAAAGTCCTGGGTGATACCAGCTCGTAGAGGAGGTGGTGCCCCTCCTGCCCAAGGGGTGGGAAAAGCCCATATTTGGGCTAGGGATTGAAAAGTGGAGAGGGACACAACTTTCCTTAGACCATTTGCTGTTGGGGCTTCTGCTACTGGTCTTCTGGGATGACACAGGCTGGTGGGTAGTTCCATGCTCTTCTGGTCACACTGGGACAAACTTGCCTCATGGTCACAGTGTGCTGCGTGCAGAACTGGGAGAAAACTGGGGTCACTTTTTGTAGCACCTACAAGTTTTAAGAGCATCGTTGAGGATCTGGGGGGGCTTCATGCTCTGAAGGTTATGAGTGAGGTCCCAACTGCATGTGCTCTCCCCTAAGGACAAAATCCTCCACACTGGAGAAGTGCTGAAGGAGAAGACGGGGCGGCTGCGGCGGTGGCTGGCTTGCTGCAGGGCTGTGGGCTCGCAGGAGCAGGGCAGTCTGGTGGAGAAGGCCTTTGTGGACTTGGCCACCAGCTGTCAGGCAGTGATCTGCTGTAGGGTGACCCCCAAGCAGAAAGCCCTCATTGTGCAGCTGGTGAAGAAGCACAAGAAGGTCATCACACTGGCCATCGGCGATGGGGCAAATGATGTCAACATGATCAAAAGTGAGGCTTGGGGTAGGGGGGAGTGTGGGGTTTGTCCATGTCCCATGTCCTGCTGATGGGGGTACAGAGGTGCCCCATCTGCCATCTCCAACACCTCACCCTCTCCTTTGAAGTGAGAAGATGGGAGGGGAACTCCCAACCCAGTTCCCCATGTTGCTGGGAGGGGAGTGAGGGGCACGGGACAAGGACCAGCTGGGGACAGGAACAGGGTGGACCATTCGCTTTAGCAGCAGGGATGTAACTTGATGACACTTCAGGTCCCAACCTGGGCAGCTGGCAGAGACCTCCCTGCCTCTCCCCAGCATCCCCAACACGGGGCTGTGCTCCTCACATACCCAACCATGCCTGGCACATCACTCCCACAGCCACAGCACGTGATGGAGGGAGCTTCTCCCCTTGGCCCATCACTCCTAGATTCACCCTCTGCCCATCAGCCTGGGGCCAACCCACAGGGAAATCAAGCCCCCCACTCCCCAGAAACCTCCCCACCCGTGTCCCACCCGCTCCTGTCCTCTACAGCTGCCGACATCGGCGTGGGCATCAGCGGGCTGGAGGGCATGCAGGCCGTGCAGTGCAGCGACTACGCCCTGGCACAGTTCTCCTACCTGCAGCGCCTGCTGCTCGTCCACGGCCGCTGGGCTTACCTGCGCATCTGCAAGTTCCTCCGCTGCTTCTTCTACAAGACCTTCGCTGGCCTCATGGCCCAGGTCTGGTTTGCTTTCCACAATGGATTCACAGCTCAGGTGAGCGACACCGCCATCGGCCTGGTCACAACCACCTCACGGAGGTCCGTGCTCCTGTCCCAGTTCCCCCTTCTGATGAGGACCAGGTCTCATCCTGGCATGGCCTGATGGGTGTGTGTCCCCACCACCACCCTGGTCTCCTTTCTCCCCTGTCCTGGTATTGGGCTCTCCAGGTTTTTGGGGCTGCCTGGCAGGGATGCAACTGGCTGGATTGGGAAAAGCACCCCGGGGAGATGTGGGATGTCCCTCAGGGCTGCAGTTTAGTCTTGGGCAGATGCAGGGAAGATCCTGTATGCTGGTTGCTCCCCAAAATGGGATCTTTTACCCCAAGACCCATCTGTGTGATTTGACCACCACTCTGGCTCAGCACCCCCACCTCCATCTGCAGTACGGCCAAGCGCTGCAGAAACAGATCCTGGGGCAAGTCCAAGGGGACTTCCCACGTTGGGATGTCTCTTGGGCTCTCCTGGTGCCTGGGAAATCCTTTCTGAGTCTTTCCCAAACACCACTGAGCTCAGAGGCACCTTCTCCTCCCTTCCAGCCTCTGTATGAAGGATGGTTCCTTGCGCTCTACAACATTTTCTACACCGCCTACCCTGTGCTGTCCATGGGCCTTCTGGAGCAGGTACAGGCTCACTGGGGACACTGCATCCTCGGTCATTGCACCCCATCTGCACGGCTCTTTGTCCTGGGACGTGCTACCAAGCAGCTCCGTGGGCATCTGGAGGTCCTGGGGTACCTCTGTTCCCATCACCCCAAAGCAAGAACGTGGAGGGTCTCACCGCAGCTCTCCCACAGGGTGTGCTGAGTGGGGGGGTCCAATCCTGCTCCCCAGTGTGGGTGGGGAGGGTGATACTTGGTGCCCTCCCGGCAGGACGTGAGTGCTAAGAAGAGCCTGGAGTTCCCGGAGCTCTACGTGATTGGGCAGCAGGATGAGCTCTTCAACTACCGCGTCTTCAGCGTCACCCTCCTGCACGGGGTCAGCACCTCACTCGCCAGCTTCTACATCGCACTCTGGGCCTTCGAGGACAGTGTTGGTAGCAAGGTTGTTGGTGACTATGAGTCCTTTGCCGTCACAGTGGCCACATCAGCGTTGTTGTCAGTCCTGGTGGAGGTGAGTGCTGATCCACCCATCCCCACCCTGGCCACAGGGCAGATGATGAGGGACTGCAGCCCTGGGATCTCCAACACCATCCCCAGATTCTTTGTGGGTGGGGAATGATCTTCCCTGTGCAGAGGAGGGATTTGGGATGAATGGCCGAATGGAAGAGGGTGCCCACAGCCTCCATGAGATGTTGTGTGCTCTGCCCGTGTCCCTGCAGATCATCCTGGACACCAAGTTCTGGACAGCATTGTCCTTCCTGATGGTCACAGCCAGCCTGCTGCTCTTCTGCCTCCTCTCCTTCCTGACCCAAAGCATCGATGCCTTCAGGATAGCCCCTGCTGTCTTCAGCTTCCCAGGTGAGATCCCCTGGGGATACCCATGGTCCTTCCCTCCCCAAGCCATGGCAGCCCAGCTTGAATGAGGTGCTGCCAACTGTTTCCAACCTCACAGATCATCTCTTTGCTGCCATTTCTCTATCTTCTATCTTTATTTTTCTCTCCAATTTAGACACCATCTCCTCTTTAGACCCCTCAGTACCTTTGTGGGTGGGGACCTGTCCCCTGATAGTCATGCCCTCCATCCTCTCCACCATTCTACATCCACCCACACACCTCCACCTACATCACCCACCGACTTCTTGTGTTGACAGACGCCAGCAGCAGCGCCCTGACTGACCCCTACGTCCTGCTCGTGGTCCTGCTGTCTCTGGTGGTGAACACCATCCCCTCGCTCACCGTCCGCTTGTACGGCACCATCACGGGCAAAACCACCATCCAGCAGGTGAGGGCTGCATGGGGGCTGGCACAGGGAGGGGTCTGCCTCCTGCCAGGGCTGGCCAGCATGCTGGGGGTGATGGGAAGGGTGAGGATCCCCAGGGAAGTCAGGTGGAATGTCACCTTTCCTTGGTGGAACTACTCAGCTGTGGGGGTCTCTCCTGAAACTGGTGCCCCAGTCCAGCTCCAGGTCTGGGTGCCACTCCCAGCCTTCGTAGAGCTCATCCCCATTGGGGTTGTGGGTCCCAAAGGAAAGCAGGGGTTGAGATTGTGCTCCAGAGCTCTGGGACCCTAGAAGACCCCCATGAGGGTCCCCACATCACACATCCCATTCCACCCCATGGTGGAGCTGGGAGCCAAACCATGTCTCAGTGGAGGGTGTCCCCTGGCGTGTCCCCCCTGGGGTGAGGGTTTCCCAGGGTGGTGGCTACCACCCTGATTTCCCCTGTGTCCTTGCAGAAGATCCGCCTGAAGGCCAGGCGGGAGCCGGAGCCCTCGGTGGAGCTGCGTGCCCATGGCCCTCGCGGCTCCTTCCAGCGCCGCTCCAGCTACGCCTTCTCCCACCAGGAGGGCTATGGCGGCCTCATCACCCGCGGGGACAGCCTGCGCGCCGGGGCCACCCGCAGCCCCCACCCAGGGCTCCTGCACCCGGAGGCCACAACCGCTTTGTCTTCCCTCCCCAGCCCCTCCGAGTAGCTGGCATCAGCCTCCCGCCATGCTGGGACAGGGGAGGTGCCCTCGAGGTGTGGATCTGCCTGGCTCCCTCCTGGGCTGGGCATGTTTTAAGCTGATCCTGATGGTTTTGAAGTGTGGGCAGCCCCCATGGCTGTGAGGATGCTGGCCCAGCCTGGGGGGCTAATGCTGCTCCGGGTGCTGAGCCCTGGGAAGTGCTCTGCCAGCAGCCCCATCCCCCCCATGCAGTGTATGCAGGGGCTTTGCAGGAGCCTGGAAAGCTGTAAAATCCACTGTCTGCCACCACACTCGGCCCTTCACCCCACAACTCCCTGGCTGGGACCCCAGCCCCTCTGCTGAGCCCCCTCAGAGCTGGGGCTTCCTCCTGCCTGAGGCTGACCCTGCCCCAGTGCACCCACAAACGGCAGCTCTGCTGCCCCAGGCTCATTACCCCAAATCAATTAGCTGCCCGATGCCAAACCAGTGGTGGGGCTGGCTGGTGGCTGCAGCCCCTCACCCCTGCTCACTCCCCCCGCACCGGGGGCTGAGCTGCAGCGGCTGCACGAAGACCCTCGTCTGGTATTCCCAAGGCTGCAGGGAGCACAGGGCAGCACCGCCCATCCTCCCTGCACGGGGCTGCGAGGTACCCACGGCTTTCACGTGCACCCACAGAATCACAGTCACCAGGCTGGAAAAGACCTTTGAGATCCTGGAGTCCATCTGTCCCTGTCCTCTCCTAACCCACATCCCTGAGCACCTCATCTCCCGTCTGTTCAATACACCCAGGGGTGGGGACTCCACCCC
>VXBZ01009389.1:447-18421 GCA_013399135.1 Heliornis fulica
CACATAAGATCCTGAACTCCACCATTTCATGGTTGCTGCAGCCAAGTCTACCTTCAACCTTCACTGATTCAACCATACCCTCCTTTTTAATGAGAACAAGATCCAGCAGTTCTTCTCTCCTAGTGGGTTCATTCACCATTTGCATCAGGAGGTTGTGATCAATGCACCAAAGGAACCTCCTGGACTGCGAGTGGCTGGCCGTGTAGGCATTCCAGCAAATATCTGGGAAGTTGAAGTCCCCCATAAGAACAAGGACCTGTGATTGTGAGACTACTCTCAGTTGCCTGTAGAAAGCCTCATCAACTTCCCCCTCTTGATCAGGAGGCCTGTAATAGACACCCACAACAGTACCCCCCATGCCAGCCTGTCCTTTAATTTTCACCCACAAACTTCAACTCTTTCCTTGTCCACTCCTGGCCAGAACTCAATACATTCGAGCTGTTCTTTCACATAAAGAGACACTCCACCTCCTCTCCTTGTTGGCCTGTCTTTCCTAAAGAGGACATAGCCATCCATGGCCACATTCCAGTCATGATACCGATATAACTATAACTGCATATATCTGTGTTATATATATTTCTATGCATGTAAATTTTAATGTATATTCACATATGTACACTGCGGGCACCCATATGTATTAAAAAACTTTAGAGGTTTTTGGGTTGGGTTTTTTTTGGGTGCGTTTTTTTTGTGGTTGGTTTTGATTTTTTTTCTTCCCGGATTTTTTAATTCTACTGTAGGGCGCTAGCTTGTTTTGGAAAACTCTTCCATAAAGAAGAATGGGTCTGTCCATTTTATGACTGTTTCCTGTAAGCCCCTGTCATGCAGTGGAAGAGTCCATTTACAGTACAGTCCTGCCCTGGGTGTGGCCTTCATGTGAGCATGCTGAAGTTGATACTTTGGTTTTTGGGATTATGGTCCAAGAATCTAGGTTGTCTAGCCCTGTGGGTGGTACTGCTCCTCCACGGAGAGTCACATGTGCCAGTAGTTCTTGCTGAGCCACCGAGGCTTCCTTCCATCAGACTTAATGTTTTGCAGTGAAGCCTTTATTTCACAATCCAGTAAAGTCCATGGTGAGGTAGAAACTACAGAAATACTCTGAGAAGTGGGGTACTGACACTATGACAAGAGAGCATATGGTGGGGGCCAAAAAATGCTAGATATTCTTGGCAGTGTTGCCCTAGGAGACTTTTCATCTTAAAAAAAATCTTTCTACAATATAAGTCATTTCTAGTGATTTTCTAGCCATTTTGTATATTTAGAGAGGAAAGTATGTGTGCGTGTGCCCCCCCTCCAAAGGAAACCACATCCTGAAAACAAATCCCAAACTTGAGTAACCCAAGAGACAAAAAAAAAGGCCACATTCTGTAACATATTTTTCTGAAAAGTATGTTTTGTTTGTTTAACCTTTCCACGTAGTTTGGTGGTATCATATTGTCCTGTACATTCTGAAGAGGTTTTCTAGATGAGGTCTCTCCTTAAATAAGCACACATCAGGGAGTAGACCCAGAGTGAGGTCTTCTTCACATTGAAAGGTCTCCTCCACCTCCCATGCTTCCAAGTACCAACAACTCCCTCTTCTTTCCCTTAATAACACTTGCACATTTTCCTGCCTGTCAACAGTTTTCAGGCATATATTTTCCCAGGAAAGAGTGCAACAGGGTGGTTGTGACCTGTGGTCTTTCTGGAATTTTTTGCAGTAGTGTTGAACACTTCAAAAATGTACATAGGATCCATAGCAAATCAGTATATGAGGCAACATGTTAATTGCTAATAGATACTCATCTATTTTGTGATAACTGAAATGAAAGTTTGGTTGTTTTAAAGAACCAGGGGATTGTAGCAACTTGATCTTAACTCACTGTCTCTTTTTAATCATTCTGTGAATTCTGGTGTATGAGTTATTCTGCAAAGTTATTTAATGAATGTTTTTCTATGGGGTGGCAGAGAATTTAAATAAGGAAATCTCATCTTGCTTACATGAAATAAAATTTACTTTAATTAATAGGGAGCTAGCTGTCTGTCTGCAGTGAATAAAAAATATAAATATTTTTCTGTATTAATATGTTTTCTCCAACAAAAATAGGTGGGTTTTTTTAAAATGGAAAATCCCAAGAAAATAAGACTGTCTCATGAACACAAGTGTCTAGATCTTTCAGGATGTAATTAGATGATACAGATCGCTTGATCCCTGATGCTTTTCACAGTGACAGTTTTTCTTGGAATCAGAAGGTGAAAGAGCTAATTTTAATGAGTTTGTATTTGTAAAAGTCTGCACACTCACGAAAAATCTCCAACTGTCACAGCAGCCAGTAATTGGCAGATACGCACTTTGATAAAGGCAGGAAAAGATCCCCACTGGTTCAAGACAGGTGGACATCATCTTGAATCCAATTTACATGTTAAAATGCACAATAGAAAAGATTTGCATTACATTGCCTAGATGAAAGGGAGCTCTTAGTCTGAGCTCCTCATTTACTTTCCCCTCTTCCTTTCTTTTTTTTCTTGCCCAAGCACTCAAACTATTTGTATTTAAGTTTTAATGAAGATACCTTGTTCAGCTGCTGTTTGAAGCTGCTATTTACTTGACTAAGACTCAAATCTGAACTCATGCTGGGCTAAAAAAGAACCCCCAAACCAATAATTGGACAGGCCTGAAATCTGATAGCTTGCTTTACCCACAGCTTGGATCAAGTGAGCGTGTCTTCAATGTCAAGTTATTTTTATTTGGTTGCCTGGCTGAGGTCCTTTGGAACTCTCTGTGGGGCTTCACAGGAGACTTGTGAAAGCTATGAAAACCACAAGAAATGACTCCTAATGAGCATCTCTGGAATATCTATGTGATCCCAGCTACCTGTTTAAATGGTTGATCCACAGTTTAACTGTTAATTCAGATTCAAAATTCTACGGCATCCTAATGTTTTCCAATTAAGAGTTCAACACCATACTGAGTTTAAATGAAGCAAAGTGGGCTTATTTTTGTTTCAGAATGGATGCTGAAGAAAGGCAGGTGGGGGCTAAGTGGGTAGTCTGAATTTTCGTTCCCCTGTAGTTCCTTCCACTGTGTTAGAGTGAGGCCTGACAGAACCTGAAAGCTTGCTTACAGGTTCTGTGCGTATGCTTTCAGGTACAAATTCCAGTCTTGCAATCAGCAATGTGAAGTCTGAGAAATCTCTTACATATTTATATGTACACCTGAAATTACACTTACATGGACATTCCACTACTTTTTAAATAAGTGATGACTTGGCATTCCCTTTAAAAATAATTCTTCCTTTGCAAATAAGACTGAGTCTCTCTTAAAAGACAAAGCAGTAGATCACCAATGTAAATACAGTCCATTGGTTTCAAATGTAATTTTCCTTCTTATATGATGCAAGCAATTTCCTATTTTGTAAATTTCCTTAAAGTATGGCTATGCATTATATCAGAAAAATAATCTTATAATATGCATTACTGCATACTTTCTCTTAAAAATTTTAGGAAAATTTTATCTAACTTCAGCATGCTTGTGAAAGAGTTGAAATGAATGGAGGTACTGAGTACTTTGGGTGAAGTATTAGGCCACTTCAGTGTCTGAGTACAGGCTATGCAAATATTTCTGAAGCCTTTTTTCTCACATGAAAAAGTCTCTAATAGAAAATGTTGGCAGATATATTTTGCTTCACATGCTCGTGTATTGGTATAGCCTTAGAATTATTATACACTTTCTTAAACTTTGGAATGTTCTTTCACATGCTCTGACTTGGCTGGTCCTGGGTAGATACAGGAGCTGGGCTTCAAGATCCTTATGGGTCCCTTCCAACTTGGGATATTATGTGATTCTACGATTCTGTGATTATTTTGGAGCTTTCAACAAAAGAACCACTCAAATCTCTACAGCAGGATGATGAAGATGACCTGAGGTCTGGAGCACCTCTCCTATGAAGACAGCCTGAGAGATTTGGGCTTGTTCAGCCTGGAGAAGAGACAGCTCAGGAAAGACCTTACTGCAGCCTAAAGGGGACCTACAGGAAAGCTAGAGAGAGACTACTTAGAAGAGCGTGTAGCAATCAGACAAGGAAGAGCTAATGACTTTAAGCTGAAGGAGGGGTGTGGTGAGGCTCTGGAACAGGTTTCAAAGAGAAGCTGGGGATGTCCCTATTTTGGGAGTTGGATTGGATGAGGCTTTGGGCAACCAGTGGAGGACATATCTGCCCATGGCAAGGGGTGGTGTGGTGTAACTAGTCTTTAAGGTCCCTTTCAACCCCTTCATTCTGTGATTCCATGATTCCATGAAATATTTCCATCAGGCAAGTGAGTCAAGCTACCTAGACTGACAGGAGTACCTGACTCCATCCAGCCTATTCATATGGATTTCCCTTCAGTGGAATCTACAGTTTAAAGGCAAAGATGGATAGATAGGGCATTTTAAAAGTTATCTTCATGGAGGCACTGCAGGAAAACATTCCTGAAGATGGGCACATGCTCACAATTGACATCTTTGAGTTTAGCCTCTGATAAACAGATAAAGAATCATGCAGCCACTGAAAACAGCTCAAATTGACCTTCCAGCATAGGTCCTTTCCAGGAGCATAGTCCTTCAGGACCAGACTGCTCCAGCTTGGTCCTCTACAGGGTCACAAGTCCTGCTTAGAAAGCCTGCTCAATCATGGTCTCCTCTCCACAGGTTTGCAGGGCTGCCAGTAGATATCTATTCTCACATCATACTCTGTGGGCTGCAGGGTAACACCCTACCTCACCATACTCTTCTCCAGGGACTGAAAAGGAACCTCTGCTCTGGTTTCTGGGCCACCTTCCCCCCTCCTTCACTGACCTTGATGTCTGCAGAGTTGTTTCACATATTTTCACTTCTGTCTTCTGACTGTTGATGGTGTTGCCACAGGTTGTGTCCCTCCCATCTCCTCCTTAACTGTTATCTCAGAGGTACTACCACTACTGCTGATAGGCTCAGCCTTGGCCACCAATGATTCAATCTTGGAGACAGCTGGCATTAGCTCTGTCTGACCTGGTAGAATCATCTAGCTGCTTTTCACAGAAGACACCCCTGTAGCCTCCCTCACTACCATAGGGAGTACTACTTGTCACGTAAACCCAATGAACTTGTAGTCAAACTGTTCAGTTACACATCCATATGTTCTTTCAATTTGCATAATTTTTCAGGTGAACCTGCATAGTGAGAAGCATTTTTCATTAAGGAGAAGCAAAATCACATGCCAAAATCATATTGTGTTAATGGGTTGTGTTCATGTAGCCCTTAGTAGGTAAATACCTGTTAGTCTAATAGGCTGCGAATTTCTGTGTTGGATAGAGACAAGCAAACAAACTGGAGGTATTTTCTGATACCTTTGCTGTGTCTCTGGATGGTAATTTGTCAATGGGTGCAGCAGTCCCTGCTCTGGAATATAATCTCTTGTTTCTGAAGTGAAAGAAGTAAGAAATCTTAGTGCTGTCATTTCTGATTTTATAAGTTTACAGTCTACAACCTTAGGAGATTTTACTCAAAATTTTTTTTATTGTTTCACAAAATGGGGCCTCTTTTCTAACCGTCAATAAAACTGCACGTGATTCCCCTCTTATAATAGATGTGAATGGAATATTACTGTTTGCTGTAGCAGTTTAACTGCAGGGCAAACTTATAAGGGTTTATGTGGAAAACAATCTTTTTAGCCACTATTTCTTTATTTTCATAAAGTTCCCTGCTAATATTAGTATCTACTCATTTGATGAGTTCTGAAACAAGAAGAAAGTTCCCTGTTTCAGAAGTTCAAAGCAAAAAAAAATAGGAAACTGAAATTCAGTATTAGTGGGCTACTAATTTCAGCATGCTATAAATAGGTAATCACAAGATTTAAAATAATTTATCAAAGTAAGTGTTGTACAAGTATTAAGTAACAGCAATATAGAAACAATCTTCATCTCTAGATGCTTTCTTTTAAATCACATGAGAAGTTTCTAGTTACGAAAAACAATATGAATCATTCATACTTTGAATCACAAAAGTATTGTGAATAGAAAGAATTTTTGGGTATGGTCCAGTAGCCTGCTCAAAAGAGGATTAGAGTGAGTTAATAGCTGTACATCATGGTTCAGCCCTAGGCAGAGATTGAGCACCACCAGCCACTCACACACTCCTCTTTGTGAGGAAAGAAAACAGACCAAGCCTGCACAGGTTGAGATAAAAACAGTTTACTGATAAACATTTTGAGAGGGGAACAATAACAGACGCACCCAGTGATAACACTTTACCTGACCAAGGAGAAACTGACAGAGACCACTGTAGCATCACAAGAGCCATAGACCCAACTAACCCCTACCTCTCCCCCACCAGCCCCTTTTATAGGGGCCTGATTGATGCCAGGTGGTGTGGAAACAGCCCTGGCCAACTCATCTCACCTGTGCTGGTTGGTTGGAAAAGTCCACTCTGTCCTGGCGGGAACTAGGATACTGTGTCTTGTTGCCTTTTGGATATCTCCAAGGATGGAGATTCTACAACCTCTGTGACCAACTTGTGCCATTCCAAAAACCTTTGGGGTAAGAAAGTGTATTACTTTTAAATTAAATTTCCTGTATTTCATTTTGTGTCAATTGACATTTGTCCTGTTGCTGGTCAGCACTGAGCAGAGTCTGACTTCTTTGTTCCCTACTATTAGATATCAGTTTTCATCAGCCCTCATTGTTCATTATCTAATCTGTCATTCCTGTAAGTGTTGTGAGTCCTGACAAATCTTTGTGGTTTTTGCTGATGCACTTACAGAGGCCCTTCTTGTTGCCTTTGACATCTCTCACCAGATTAAGTTCCAAGTGGGCTTTTGGCTTTCTTAACTGCATGCTTGGTCAGTGTCTCTATACTCTGTGCAAGTTATTGTTACTATTTCCACCCTCTGTAGGCTTCCTTTTTGTGTCTGAGTTTTGTCAGGTTCTTGCTCATCCATGCAGGCCTCCTGGCATTTTTGCCTGACTTCCTGCTCAAGGCATGGACCGCTCTTAAGCTTAGAGGTGGTGATCAGTGACTATTAACAATCTTTTTGGGACATTTCTTCTCTCCAGGGCCTTATCAGACTTGACCAAACAGGTTTTCAAAGAGGCCAAAGTCTGCATTCCTACATCTACAAATCCCAGTGCTACTGTTTTTGACAACCCTTCTATCTCTATACGAACTACCTGCTCACTCCCAACCCTCCTTCAGATTCATGCAACTGCAATGCTCACTGTAGTTGTGAAGGATAGGCAAAAAAATTAGTAGAAATACAGACCATATACATAAACATATTTTTAAAGTCTTCTTTATCTTTCAGTTAGTGTTTTCAATCCCAAGCTATGAATGTCATGTTATTTTACAGGGTGTTAAACCACCATAACTTCAAGTATGAGTCTGTCAGGATTATGTGATCTTCAAGCAATAGAAAACCACATGTGAAATCTGTCCTCTGAAGTCTTGAAAAATTTTAGGTATCTTATTTTGTAGAACAGTAGGAATTGAATGCATTAAATGTCATTGAGAAAATAATTCACTCCACTCTTTTAGTTTAAGAGTGTTAAAATGACAATGATGTAAACAGCACCGTTATGAAGCTCTGTATCAACACACACCCTTTGCCTAGTTAGAGAAAGGCAAGAGTGAATAAAGTAGCCATAAATTTTCATTTAATGGTATAGATAATTCTAGTATTTTTTCCCTAGTAATTTTAGTTAATGTCTTCCTATTTCTAGCTATATTCTTTGTAAAATTAATCTGATCAAAAATAGTTTCCCTGTGCATGCCTTTTTTTCTTTTTTTTTTTTATTTGTAAGTACTTATCTATACCTATTTTTCAAATGTGGGTTTATAAAATGGGTTCATGAGTAGGTAGAATAGGAATCATTGGAAAGGAGAAATTGGGAAAGTAAAAATAAGCAAAGATGAAAGATATGAAGTGTATGAAAGAATCAAATTTTGGAGTCCAAGACCTGAAAGCTTAGTAAAACAAGTAAATACCAGTAAATGTCAGTTGGCATTGACTTATATTTGTGAATCTCATATGGCAAGCTCATCATCATAAATGTTCAACATCTCTCTGGTGGCTTGGTTTCACCTGCAGCTTTCTGATGCTTTACCTCCTTTAATCCTTCTTTAATTTTTTTTTCTGTAGACATTTTGGTCATTGTGTGGGATATTATATCTTACTTTGGGTGTAATGTGAAGATTTGGGCTTTAAACTGCAGCCGCAGCACTCCTCTGCCTGCAAACTACCCTGGTTTGTGTCCCCTTGTAGCACATTTTGTTCTCTCTGATAATTATGGAGGACAGGGAACCCTGTAATCCCTCCACCCTTGATGTCCCATTTCTTTATCAAACTCAGTAACATCTTGTGGTGTTGATCTGGCAATCACCTCTTGAAAATTCTCTTTATTCTTTTTCTGCCGCTAAGTACTTGCCATGTTTTAATAGAACAGGCCCTGTGGCTGGGGAAAAGTTGCCAGTTAAAACTTTCAAGACTGATCCACTCTTTTATTATTATTTCTTTCAGCAGCTCTTCAGTGTCTTTGAAGTTGCCCATGCATTTGCATTAAAGGCTGTCAGTGATTTATTTTAATAAAATCCAATTATTCTTTTTTTAGTTCCTTGTGAAAAATTAATGGATGTTTCCAGTTTGATTGTGAATATAAATTCCTGGACGGAAGCACATCAGCCACTAACAGAAATGTGGCCTTAATAGTGCCAGCAGTGTGAATGAAGGTTAACTAATATCTAACGCGGTGCAGACTTAACTTCAGTAATTTGCACAGGACTATTTGGGTCTGGGGAGAAAAGAAGCTGTTTTCAAGGATCTATGCTAAGATAAAACACCGTGTTTCTCACACAGTTCAGTATCTCCACACAATTCTTATGCTGTGTGGACGTGCAAAAAGAAATGGCACTTTTGGGAGGTGGCCTCTTCTGCTTTCTAGGGTGTTTTTGTAGAACCTGATGTCTTACAACTTCAGGTTTTTTGTAGTTTTACAAAGAAAAAAAAAGGAACATCAGACTACTGAACTATTAAAACATCACAGTCTAAGCTGTGCATTTTAAAAGCAAGTTTCCTCTCCTCCAGTAAATCCTTGATTTCCTCAAACTGTTAACAGCAGGAGGCTATGCTCCCACTACTATCAGTGTTTCTTTATCTAAGGTTGGTTTCTTGGTACTACTGGCTTTTTTGTTTTTGTTTTTTTTTTTCTATTGGTGCAATCAAAGAGAAAGTAAGGGATGAGTATCTCTCTGGTGCCTTAAATTTAAGGTGATGTGCACCTGAGTAACTTTATAAAGTTATTTGCACCAACTTTTCTAGGTTGGTTATGTCATCTGTAAATTAATCTGCTTGGCTTAATGCTGAAAAAGGCTGGTTATAATCAGCAGTGATATGGCACCAGTTTTATTTGAGACACTGAGAGCTGAGATCATTTGGTGATTGTCACGTATCCCCCTTGAGACTCATTTGTGTCCCCATTTGAACACAGCAGGGGTAAACTGAGAGTCCCATCAGACCTGAAATACCAAATAGATGTGTAGTGACAATATGTGATGTTAGTGGTACTTGTATGTCTCTTCCTCCCTCTCTTTGCACCTCCACTGTTTAATTTTTGCAAAAAAACTTTCAGTGGACATCAGCATTTTTCCATTAGCTTCTCTCCCCCAAAACCAACATGCTACTTGGTGATTAGTTTGTACAAAGTCTCTATTCTTATTTCAAGATATCAGTAAAGTCTCAAAATGGAAAGGAATACTTAATGATTATCACTCAGGAAATGCACTAATAATTAGCTCAGGAATGGTCTTCAGCATCACAGGAAGAAAAAACATCTGGGAAAAGTGACCTTAAATATTTACTTGGAACCTGTCCCACAAGACCTATTTGCCTTTCACTTTTTATCTGGGTAAGATATTGCCCTCCTTCTTTATCAGACTTTTAATGGAGTTGATCCACATTATTGTCACCCATCATACAGTTTATTACAGAATCAGAGAATCATAGCATTGTTTGGGTTGGTTTGACCTTTCAAAGGTCCTTTAGTCCAACTCCGTCGCAAAGAGCAGGGACATCTTCAACTAGATCAGGTTGCTCAGAACTCTGTGTAACTTGGCTTTGAATATACCCTCATCTATCTCATTGCATAGTTAAAAAACTGGGGGCAGTGTTCAACATGTCTCCTGTAATCCTTCAGACAAATTATTATTTGTAACCTAACAGTTTCTCCCTTTGTATCCTTATTTCTGCTACTTCTTGCTTTCATACAGTTCTGGTTGCATTTGCATTAATGCCTTTGAAAATGTTAATTAAAGATGACACATATGCAAAATGTTATTTAGGTTTGCTCCTTTCTTCCATTACAATAATAAGAACTTTTTACATAGCTGACTGCAGATGGACAATGCTTAATATCAGTTTAGTGAAAGGATCCTGTTGAAAAGATTTCATAAAACATTAAACATTTCACAATATCCAATGTCCTTATTAAACAATGTCAAAAACTTAATCAGTGATTTTACTGATGGTACATGTCAAATCAAGCTCCTTGGAGTACAGTGTTCAAAAGATTTAAGGCTTGAAGAGAAAATTTGATCCATTTTTTAAGATGTCAGGATATACATCCACACTTTAGTTAGCTAAAGAAACCTTCCTTCGTGTTTATATGAAGCGCATACAAGTAGCTTTGTACTTGATAATCAGTAGTTGGGATCCAAAGCATTTTCTCAAATGGCATGCTGTTTTCAGGGTCAGTAAGACTTCAAAATGCTATAAAATCTCAGGAGGGAAATATTCACAGAGGATTGATTTCCAGAACCCTGGATAGCTTTATTAACTTTTTTTTTCCTCCTTAGCTAAACTTTGGTTTGCAATTAGCATTGCAAATTTTCATGCTTGCAAACCTTGCAGTCCTGTTCACCTAGCCACAGCTCAGAAAACATGCAGAGATGCTCTGGGGGAGCAACTGAGCTTTGGGTGCTGTTGAAAGCCTTAATATGTCAGCATGCCCACAGCCCACCTGCTCCGAACCCAGGGAGATTTGCAACTTCTACAGCCTTGTCTGAAGTAGGCAAATATCTCAGTAGAGGTTTAAAATTAAGTATTATTAGAAAATAACAATAAAAAAAATATTATTGGTAGGTAAGCTTAAGCAGAGCTTATCACACAGTTCTAAAGGCTGGCTATGATCTGGCTTTGTATTTGTTGTGTTATTTACTGTTTATATTGTGGCCTATGGCAATGATTGTTCTGAAGATATACAAACCAAATGTACTTTGGAAAAGTTTAGATAAAATTCTGTTAACTTCTTGTTGTGTAAAGGGTGTGAGTCTGATGTGTGGCTGAGGAAGTCCCTCCCATTGAATCTCGAGGTTCGGAAATGACCCCTTGCTCTCTAAACTCCTTCTCAGAGAGGAGTAGAGGTGCAGGTAGGTCCAGGCTTAGTCCCAGACCTGGTCAATGGTTTATGTCTGAAGGATTCTATACATAGCCACATGTCAGAGTCAGTGTTTGCCTGTCAGAGTCCCCAAAGGGCTGCCACTGCGGCAGTTGTGCCAAGTTGAAACTAACAGTGTATTAAAGTGACAGATATTAATAGTTCAGGATTGCTGTTGGTAAATGCACTCACTACAACAGTGCTAATATATGATTATGATTATAATGCTAGCAAAACACGATCCGGGATATTCTAACCAGAAAGGTGAAGTTACAGTGCTTACCAAAAAGGCGTCAGGCGTCCCTGAGGAGGAGGAGCACAGCCCATTGACTGCCTCTTCAGGGTCTTAAATTCCTTCTCTTCTCCCTCCAGAGGAGACTTCCTCAATATCTTTTATATCCCAAACTCATCTATTCACTCCTAGAGGCAACATTTAACACGATTTGGGTGGAGAGTTGAGTACTGTAGTCATATTTATTTAGCATGCACTCCTTTCAGCTAATTATAATATTTAGGGGTGTCAATTTTAATATTAATTTCACAGTTAATGAAGCAAAAACTCTCACTCTGAATGATGTTAATATAATCATAATTAATTGTTTATGGAAAAGCACTTAAAGACTGGACTCAGCATATTTTAGTGCCAGAGTAAGTAGATTAAAAGAGACACTGTACTTGAACAAAATAGAGGTAAATATGCATTGTGCTGTAGAAAAGATGAGATATATCTCAGACATCAGGCACATAAGAGTTCCAGTTGCTTGGAATAGGCATTGCTAACTTTATTGCATAGATTTCTCCAAAATGTCAAAAAGTCATTACAGGTAAAAAATTGTTACTGGAAAATCCCAATGCTCATTGCAGAGTTCACTTTCAATTAGACAGTTTGGTGATCCAGACATTTCACATCTTCAATGATCCACATATTCTGGGCTACAAAGGACTTGAATTTTGTCTGTAATAATGCATGCGATGGAAGCAAGATGAAAACTGGCATTTGCCCTTCAATATTTTGAACAAAGAAAACAAAGAAAAAGACAATTAATTAACAAGCTGAAAATAAAACAAAAACATTTGGGAAATAATTACTGTTTTAAAGAAGGAAAAAATTGGTAACAGATTGAGAAGTAACTTTTTTTACTTTGCTGAAAATGTTACAAATGTTCATATTTCCCTTAATAATAATGCTGGAAAAATATATCATATTACTGGGTGTTTTGAAGTTATGATTTGGCAGTGCCTAAGTAGTGGTGACAATCTCAGACCACATCTAAGTTGGACCACATGGAAGCAAAAAAGAATTTCCCTTTCCCCCTGTTCTTTCCCTGTTCTGCAGGACAGATTGCATCTTGCTGAGTTTCAGGCGTTCTCTCTTTCTGCATGGTGTCATTTCTCTTTTACAACAGGAGCTTGAGCTCTCAGAAAATAATTTTGCACTTTGTGTTTTCTAATGAAGGCGACCTATTTTTCAGCACTTTAGATTGCATTTTCTTCTTCTCTCACTTCATTGTAAATGCTTCTCACTGTACACTGATAATGATTTCACTCCTCTGTGAGGTTTAAAACTTCAGACTCAGTGCTAAGTGTGAGTATTTTTATTTGGCTCATCGCAGTTTTTCACAGATGCAGGTGCTATAATGCCTGAGAAGGCAAGAAATCCACAAAAAAATCTCTGGTATTATTTCAGTAAAGTAAAAATAGCGTAATATAAAATGAATAATCAAAATTAGCAGAAAGAAAATGGGTGAGTCATGAAGGAAACCCATGATTTAAAAACATAAGAAATTAGCATCTGGAAGATCGAGCTTACTAATATAAACGTTGTTTCAAATATCAAAGCCAAACAAGTGCCAGTTACCTTGATGAATATTCGACTTACATAATCAATATGTTGTAAATAACAGACACACTTCAATGTTAGTAACATAGTGGATGTTGAAGGAATGGCTAAAAATGGCTATTTATGCACAATAAGCACTAAAATTTCCCCCCTATTATTTACCTGGCTGAAATTGGCTCACCAGTGGTGGTATAGCCACTGCTTTGCTTGCAGATAAAGGGTTGGCTTTTGGCTTCAGTGGTTAAAATGCTGTAAATACAGCAGCATCACATTCTGAAATTTCCAGTGAAATGTATTATGACAAATCCTATTAGCTGTAGTGCTTAAAATTACTTTAAGCACCATTGCCTCTGTGCCATTACATGCTGATATGAGTGTGACAGGCAGTGACCCACCTTTGCGTCCATCTCTGATTGATGTTTTTGTAACCCTGTTCCATACAACTT
Organism: Heliornis fulica; assembly: GCA_013399135.1. NCBI lineage: Eukaryota > Metazoa > Chordata > Aves > Gruiformes > Heliornithidae > Heliornis > Heliornis fulica. The sequence goes on from VXBZ01009389.1 coordinate 14,155, forward strand.
TGCTCACTTGTGATTTTCTACCTCCTGAAGGGTGTTCAAATGAATGTCTGAGTCATCGGTGTGAATGTCCGAGCCGGCAACACTTGAGAAATAATTTAAACAGCAGTGGTGGTCTGGAACACTACCCATGGAAAGAAGTCACAGTCGTAAGCAGCACTTGAGCATCACACCTAAAGCACATAAGCAAGCTGTGAAGGAAAAAAATGTGTTGTATTATTTTCTCTCCGGGTCACTTCTGAAGATGCTGAAAGGAGATACTTTTCTAACAGGAAGGAATAATATTTCCATCCTGACAAAAGGGCATGGGCTGAAAGCATTTAATCACTGCATTGAGTTGAAATTGATTTGGAGATAAAATGACATTTGAATGAATCAAACTACTACCTGATCCAGTGTCTAAATCAAGATACTTCACTTAATTGGAATGATGGAAGCATTTTTCCCTGTTATGATGACGAACAGCTAATCAAAACAGCTGTCAGAACTAAGAGGTCTTTCTTCACATGGATGTGTATATGGGCAGTGATCCAGTTGGTAGGGAGGAATGCAGCAATGTGCCAAAAGTACAGGTGATTCTTTATCAGCAATGGCATTTCTGTAGCTTACGATTGACACAACTCTGAAATGTAACAGTGGATAGTCTCATAAATCTTTGCTATGTAGAACCAAGTGTGTGCCAAAGGATCTAGTCTATTTAATTTCAGCTTTTCTCACACACAATTTTTTAGTAATTTATAAAAATTTAGTACAGTGCCCATCTGACTCTCCTATGTGGAAACCCACTGGACTGAATTATACTTATCAGTACCTTAGAAATCACGTTGTCTTCAGAATTTGACCAATAATGTCCCAAGAAAATGTAATTTTCACAGCAGAGGAAAAAGGAAGCAGAAAGCAAATGGTATTATTTGTGGTATGTCTGTTTGGGAAGTCACAGATCTCTGTGAATTTATCTAGTACATCTATACTGACGCCAAGTATCAACTGCAATACACTAAAACTGTAATTCTTTTACAGAATTAGCCTGCTCAGAAATTTTTCTATGGTAGGAAAAATAAAAACATTTTAAAAGAAAATAACTGTCTGACTTAAGATGAATGATTCTGAGTTGAACATAATTCTTTTTCTCTCTCATACCATAATTCTCCTTTATCTCTTCTTGTCTTTTTCCTGCTAGGAAAAAGAAATTAAAATAAATACCTCTCAACAAAGCTTTCCAAAGTGACATTCCAAGTATGAAGAGATGGAGAAGAAAGCGCTTGAGCTCTGACTATACAGTAGTGGCTTCACCAAACTGTGCAAGAGCGCACTCCTCCTGGGATCATCACTGGTGTTCAGCTATAACTGTAACTAAGGCATAAACTTTTAAGTTTATTTTACAAGATCTTTTCTGTTTCTGTAGGCTAAGGATGTCTGAAGATGCTGTACACCTGACATACCCAGTGACAATGGATTTGGTTTATTGATGGGAAGCTGCCCACAGAAGAATATGTAGGTATCATCTGTGCCTTCCCCTCCACACTGCTCAGGCTTAGGCTGCATTTGTTTCCCTACTTTTAAATTCTTTTAAGTTTAGACAATACAACACTTTGGCTAGCTTGTCCTTAACCTTTGGAAGCAATGAGGAAAAACAGAAGTGGCAGATGACACATTTTGCCTCTGACAGCTTAGTGGCATGTCAGAGCTTTCCGTGAATATTTGCCTACTCCAACCATGCTCACAGTGATCAACACTATTAGAATGACTGCTCTTTCTTATTTCTACACTGGGCCAGTCTGCTCATACTTCTGTGTTTAGAGAATTTTTGGTTTACTAATGATAGAAATATCTGGTTTTATAATGGTCTCACATGAAGCATACAGCTGCATACTTCAGCCTAGAGAAATGGCAGTCTCATTAAATGGCATATTTATTCTGTATGGTCTTCTAATGCACGTACCTGGAAGAAAAATCTCACTTTTTATGTATCTTAACTTTTGTTAGTTCTGTGATGGGTGAAAATCAAAATGTAATCTATCTGCTTGGAAAGGACAGTATTTAGAACAGAGTCAGGACTCCACCTCATACACTATGCCTCTGAAATCCACTGTATGCCTGTGTAGCTGTGCTGGTACAGAAAATAATCAGATGTGGTTTGCAATTTTTGATGAATGGGATTGGAAATTTTATGCTGATTTTTTTGAGTATTTTTTTCCCCTTGAAATTTTTCTGGGTTATTAAACATTTCTTCCAGAAGACTTTTCAGTTCTGAAATTGAACTTCTGTTCAGACATGAGAGGTAGCCTGTGCAAGGCAGCCAGTTATGCAGGAGTTAAGCCAGTAGTGGGAATAAAAAATGGTTTAGTCAGATCAAGGTTTTGAATCACATATTATATTGCAAATTAATGTCCTTAAAGATGTATAACCAAGCATGGCATATTCCTGTTTCCTTGTTTACTTTCCTTAAAAATAATTGCCTGTCAGATTCTGAACTTGTTTGGCATCAGATTGAAAAAAATTCCCAAAGTGTTCTCCTTCTCTGTTTTGCTGTAACATATAGCAGAAATAAACAAAAATCATCATCTTATCACTGTGAGAAGTTTGAAAACAAATTGTGCCTTTGCCAGAGCATGCAACAACTCTTTTAAATTGGCTTATCAAGAACTGCATAGTCTCAGATCTCAGTTACATATGTTTTCAGTGCGAAAGCTGCAATTAATATAAGCATCTCCCTTTCTATCTGTCCATCGACTAACAGAGAGCAGCAGACAGCTTGTTTTTTCTTCAAGAAATATCACCAGGTGTCCTACCTTCTTCAGACAGAAGTTATCTATAAGGCTCATGTTTGATCATCTTCCTTAGCAGGACCTGTTGGGGGTGAAAAAATGTCCTTTCACAGTGGTCTCATGTATCATGTATCATTGGGGTGAATACACCCCACACCCAGCTGCCAGAGGAAACAGCAAGGGGATCTTACTCTTTAGACATCTTCCTAGAGAAAGCAGAAGTATAAGGGAGAACCACACATCAAAGATGACAAATACCTTCTCAGAGTAAGCATAACAGGACTGGACTTGTATTTACCTTCAGCTTAATTATGAAAATTTTAAGATGCCTGGAAAAGGTGCATAAATAGGAAAAATGGTGCAATCTGTGCTGAAATTATGAGTCATATTTGAAGACTTAGACCCCTCATCTTTAAATTTAAATAAACCTAAAAATATATTCTGGAAAATGAACTGTATGGAGTGATTTCATGGTGTTTCTTCGGTTTTGGGAATTATGATGTACAGGATTTCACAAGTTTGTTAATTCATATATAATTTTTATCTTTAAAAATACATGTCATACTGAAGAAAAATGTTGTCAAATATTTGTAGAATCTGTTATATATATTTTGAAAGGATAAACACATTATCTAGATGAATTGCCTGGATGCATTTTCTATTACAGTTAAGCAATCATAACTGTGAAATTTCCTTTTTGTCCTGTAACAGCTTGTAAACACTAAGTTTTATAAACTTGTCCTTATTATAAACCTTCATATATACTCTCTCTAAATTATTCAGTGGTTGATGCAACATGACACTATATAGATTTTGTAGGTTTTGAGGATACTGCACTGGTTTATAAATTAATAAAAGTGACAAAAATATGAGGAATGATGAAGAAACTTATTTTTCAAACAGACATTTTATCTGTTCTATAAAACTTTACTATTGAAGGCAACAGTGAATTGTGTCTGATTTTGGTGCTACCGGTATTTCACTCCACACAGCCCCCAGGAAAATTGAGCCTAGCCTACTTTGTACTCTAAATGAAGCAGCAGTCTCTAGATCAGTGCAATTTGGGAAGTGCTGGTGGCCTCTGTGGGTGTAGCAATGGGCAAAACTCATGAGTCTCTCCTCACTTACATACCAAAGCTGCTTGTCTTAGTGGAGATGAGCAGGTGCCTGAATTCAGCTAGCACTATGGGATCTCACCATTGCAGAGGGGTAACAAAGACTGCCTGAGGCAACTGATAGCAGATCTTTTCAAAAGAGGCCACATGCATAACTCTGGGATGGCCTGTACAGCTCTGTTTCCTTCCTCTCTCCTAAAATTGGTGCTTAATATACATTTATGTACTGCTTTGCACTAGTAATTAAGGGCAAAGCCTGTGTAGTAAAAGCAGGGGAAACATAGTGTTGGCCAGCAAAATGTACAGAAAAGGGGCCAAGTGAGGCTTTTCATAAAGTCTGCCCTTTTTTTGTTGGTTTGGTGGGTTGGATTTTATTTTATTTTATTT